>BLSH010247575.1:251560-269670 GCA_018402905.1 Glandirana rugosa
TGTCAGTCTAGGGTACTGGGACGAAGAAACACAGGGCGGTTGTAAGGGTCACGGTAAAAATGTTTTTTACAGGTTGGTCCGGCTACCGTAAAAGAAGAATATCACTTATGACGAAATTAAAGACGTCTTAGCCCCAGGGAAACAAAATTGACATTGTTTTACACTAAAAACAAAAAGAAACTCAGTTCATGTGGACGGTCCGTCGTGTCGGTTCACGAACATAGATAACAAACCAGAACTTGTCAGACGACTAACCAGTCATTTCATAGTTTTTCTGTGTCGATCAGGTGATAGTTGTGCACATGACGTCGTCTCGGACTAACCAAGGGTCACGACCGTCAGGACTCACTACGATGTATCCTCTAAAATTTTCCAAACATGTGACACACGTCTTAATAATCCGTTTACTGGTAGTAGGCTTTCGAGCCTATACAGCTTGGAGTAAGACAACATGCATAAAGAGGATGATGTGGTCAAAATACTCATTTGCCTAATAATTCTGCACACAGTGTACAAACCTTTTAAAATCTCCTATGTAGCATCACTCAGGACTGCCAGCACTGGGAACCAATCAGGCTCTGCTGCAGTACACGTGTTGATAGTGGACTAGCTGTGTCTTTTTGATACTTTACTGACCAATCAGCAGACTGTTCAAGACCAAACAATAGATACAAGCACTTGGCTGTGCTGCCTGGCAGGTGTACTTGACTCAAAGAAAAACAAAAATCACATTTTGTTACAGTTAAAACAAAGGGACCCCGATTCTGCAGAAATTAAAGCAGTATTCACTATAAGAAGAAAATGCCATCGGCCTGGTTGGACATTTTTTGTAAAAATGGCACTGGGAATGTTGGCGGGACACAAAGAAGCAGGGTCATGGGATCTGACTGTTTTCTTGCCCATCTCAAAAATCCTTGTACAGCAGTTTCCAACATTCAACGCCATCTTATGTGTATGCCTCTTGCAACAAAAAAAAACCCCACACATTTACCAAACACTGTTGGGCTTTTAACCAAAAGGGGAACTGTTCTGAATGGGGGATGGGTTACAACTAAACCTGACATGACAAACTTCCCTTTACATAAGTCTGCAATAAATTTCTGCCTATAGTAAGCACTTCAGAAGTCTCCAAGAAGTCTCATCCAGGCTGTGGGAACATGGAACAGTAAACCAAATTTCATGGGATAGGGCTTCAAAAGTGTGAAACAATGATGTAGTTCACACCAAAGCGACCTAAAAGGCAGTTCAAAAACTATCCAAAATCTGGCAGTTATATTGCCAACACCTTGTGCTTTTCTATGAGGGCCATTCATTACCCTAAAACAGTGGTCACCAAACTGGCAGCCATTCTCTTGCCTTTATTTGGCCCTTGAGCACTATTCCTCCCAATGATATAAAGCACTATTCCCCCCACTGACACCAAAAATGGGGCACTATTTCTTCAACCAATATCAATGGTGGGGCACTATTACTCCCACTAATACCAATGATGGGACACTACTTCTCCTCCTACTGACCACCAACCCTGAGGGAATGCTTATTCTTATGGGTGCTGGGCCCAGGACATTTTCTAACCCCACTAGCCACAATCTGGCCCCCCTAAAGTCTGAAGGACAGTAACTGGACCCTTTGAAAATTTGGAGACCCCTATCCTAAAATGATTGTACTGCTCAGTAATATCTTTAATCAAGCAGCGCTTAAAGTGGTTGTCAACTCGTGACAACCACTTTAACCTACAGGTAAGTCTATGATAAGGCTTACATGTAGGTGCCCTGCATATCTCCTAAACCTGTACGGTTCAGGAGATATGCAGTGTTGAAGCTGTGCCGACGTCATGTCGGCGCATGCGCAGTGAAGGAACGGCCTGCGTGCCGTTTCTCCACTGCGACCGTGCCGTGACTGGTGACGTCACGCGACTCCGGCCAGTCACAGCGCCCCCAGATGGAAGAGGGGCAGAAGATGGACGCCGCCAGCAGAAGGGACATCGCTAGATGTCGCAGGCTTCGATTTCAGGTAAGTGGCACATAATGGGCTACTATGTGATGCATAGTAGCCCATTATGTTTCTACTTTACAGGGGAATAAAGAGGAAGTAAAACCCATCTGGGTTTACTTCCTCTTTAACCTTCCAATAAAGGACACCAAATTTGCACATCAGTTTTAGAACTACTATTTTAGCACATACTCATTAGAGATGGGCTCAGGTGTGTTTGAACCCCTACATCCCCGATCCTGCCAGGAAGCCGACACTGCACACGGCTAATCACAGGCAGTGAGACATTTCCCGATCTGTGCAGCTGCGGACCGGGAAATGCCCAACTCCGCCTGTGATTAGCCATGTGCAGTGTCGGCTTCCTGGTGGGATCGGGCATGTGGGGTTTCCAACACGCCTAAGCCCATTCATAATACTCATCACAACCTCACACCCAATTTTCAACTGAACCATTAAAGATGAAAGTTGCCCATTTTAGCAATGATGACCACATGTCTCTGGAAAAACCCTAGACTCTGCCCAGCCATTTGTCGCTCCAGTGATCTGGCAGTTAGAAAGCCTACCTTAACACTTGTTACCCCTATAGGATAAATGGTGTCATCAATGACCCTCAGCTCCACTTGCCTACCCTCGCTGAAAAACCAAAAAGTGGATTCATGGAAAAGTTAGCCTATTCTGGTGCATGGAGGATGCACTGTACATACAGGTTTACGACCCACTTGGGTTATTGGCCAAGCCAATGGTAGATCTAAGTCCACAGCTCAAGATAAACATCTATATATATATATATATATATATATATATATATATATATATATATATATCACAGTGATGAACAAACTAGGTTATTATTATGGTGACAGTTTGACAGTTACAGTGGTAGTATTCTGCCAAAAGATATCTATCTAAGAAACATTTGGCAAGTATACATAACGCTGAACATTTTCAACAATGGAACAACTGTATCCCAAATCAAGTGATCTCTTTATTTTATTAGGTCTCCTTTTGTAATATTATCCTTTAGGCCCCTTTCACACTTGTGCGACCTGAAAGTCGCGCAATTTTGCCGCGATTTTGATGCAACTTTAAGCAATGCCTGTGTAATATTGAGGTCTATGGACCTCCAATCGCACCAAAGTCAGATGAAAGTGCAGGGACTACTCTGAAGTGGCACAGATATGAATGGTACTCATTGAAAATCATGGGGTACGACTTGTCATGCGACTTTGCAGTCCCAAATCGCAGGACAAGTCACACAATTGTGAAAGGGGCCTTAGGACTGCTGGCTAAATTGCTCTTTATTTACCCTTCTGTGTCAACCTATATCTCAAAATCCCTCTACTCTGCTTCTACGATGATTAAATGACAACATTCTTCTCCTGGGGTTCAATATAAGGGGTTTCCCTTGTGTGGTTACACTTTATGTATAGAAAGAGCTCGAATTACCCCCTATAATGACTTAAAGTGGTTGTAAACCCTCCATATACCCAGTGAAGTGACTG
Organism: Glandirana rugosa; assembly: GCA_018402905.1. Classification (NCBI taxonomy): domain Eukaryota; kingdom Metazoa; phylum Chordata; class Amphibia; order Anura; family Ranidae; genus Glandirana; species Glandirana rugosa. Next base: position 255,055 of record BLSH010247575.1, read on the forward strand.
GCCTCAGGGGATACACAGAGATTTAACAAATCATCCTACATAAGTGGTTTTCTGTCTATCTGCAGTCTTTTCTTCTCTACATTCAAAGTACTGAATTACAAAGCTTGTCTGAGAGTTCAGAAAAAAGGGGGCAGAGAGCAGAGCTCAGTGATAAGAGTTCCAACCGCTGATTGTAGAGAAGGGACATGCCCCTCTTCACACAGCACACAGGAACAAAGCTAAGGCTGGCACTCACAGGCTGTGCGCTAGAGCTCCCTTCCCCATCACCATTTTTTTTTTTTTTTTTGCTTGTCAGGAAAACTTGTCAGAATTGACTCATTCTTATAATCAGAGGAACGAAGCAGCAGACAGAAATAACACTTAGTGCTCTAGATTGAGACAAGTACACACTATAGAGGGACATGCTTTGTTCATATTTCATGCCTCATTTTTACAACCACTTTAAGCTGGCCAAGCACTGTTCGATTTCCATTCAAATGATCAAAGAAAAATAATTTGTAAGAACATTCTTTGTTGCAATCAAGTCAACTAATTTCATTCTAAAGTGCTTTAAATTGTATCCAGTCCTGCTATTTGAATGGAATCTCAGACATATTATACAGGTTTCATTACAATATGTACATTTTTCCTACATTGACAATTAGAATTTCACTTGTTTGAGAAAAATGTTCCAATCCACTTCAAATTTTCTGGTTGCCCTAGTCAAAAACAAACATCGATTTGACCTCATTACAATTGGAAAGTCAAATGAACGTTCTAAAAATGGAAAATTGGGAATTAAAGTATACTGGCGTTTGGCCATCAAGCTTAAAGGTTTTTTTTTTTATCTTACCGCATTCTATGCTTTAAGATAAAAAGCCTTCTGTGAGCAGCAGCCCCCCTAATACTTACCCCCTCTCTATCCAGCAATGTCCACGAGTCCCTCGGCTGTCCGGGACTCTCCCTCCTGATTGGCTGAGACACAGCAGCGGCGCCATTGGCTGCCGCTGCTGTCAGACAGCAAATGAAGAGAGAGAGGGGGTGGGGACAAACCACAGCTCCGTGTCTGAATGGGCACAGGGAGCTGCTGCTCGGCTCAGGTGACCCCATAGCAAGCTGCTTGATGTAGGGGCACTCTACAGGAGGGAGGGGCCAGGATCAGAAGAGGCACCCAGGAAGAGGAGGATCGGGGCTGCTCTGTGCAAATCCACTGCACAGAGGAGGCAAGTAGAATATGCTTGTTATTTAAAAAAACAAAAACAAAAACAACAAGACTTTACAATCACTTTAGCCCGGGTTCACACTTGTGCGATGCAGGAATCGGCGCGATTACAGAGGCGGTTCCCGCATCGCATCACTTCCGCGGGCATTTCACACTGCCTTCTGCGAACCGCTGAGGGTGTCATTACAAAGATAATGACACCCCCAGTTTTGTTCACAGATCGCAGTGCGAACGGTGAACTCGCACATGAATCGGATCGCATGGGTGAGAACACCCATGCAATGAAATTCCACTGTAGGAAAAAAAAAAGGTCCCTGCAACTTTTTTGGTGCGAATCCAATGCAACTTCAGCCATACAACTGTATGACTGAATTCGTACTGCTCAGAGATCACATGCGATCGCCACCTGCGGTGTGGGTGGGAATCACATGTGATCTCTGAGAGCGCACAAGTGTGAACCCGGGCATCTGAACACAGGAGCATAGTACAAATGAGCAGTCCCGTGTTCTAGAATACAGCAAGCTGATGCCCATACTGTTCCTGTGCAGTGATGCCCCCTTCCTTTGACTTCATACCACAACTGACGTTAGCATCCTTCTCCCCATCCCTAATAACGTACAGGTCTGTGCTCTGCTCTGGTGGGCATAAATTATCTGCACGTAATAAGCTAACTAGGTGAAAATTTGGAGGCTAATATACCCACGAGAGCAGAAGAGAAGAACAAGAGAAGATTTACTCCAAGATTAATTTACTGCATTATCAGCAATGTCAAAGGGAATTGCTGGAGAGAGGTAGGAAGGTATTTTACTGCCAGGATGAGAAATAAACATGCCAGAGGACAGATCAGATGTAGGATCAGGTTAGCTTAATCTATCATTAAGAGGCCTAGAAAGGATAGCTTTCCACTGCAGTGAAAAAGGGTTCTTCTCCAAGTGAGTGCACAGCATGCTCATGGAGTCTTCATTAATTTATAATACATAACTAACGCTAAAAATAAAGTTCTACATTACATGTGATGTGCAGCCCAGTCTGGAGGGGCTTCTAGAGGACACCTCAACCATATACTAAAGGCATTTTTGTTCAAAATTGATTTTATTTATTTCAGGTACTTATATAGCGCTGTCTAAAAAAATAAACAAAATGTCGGGCCCGACGTCTAGGAAAAAAAGTCTGCGTTTTTCGGCGTTATGCATCTGCATTTTTGAGCGTTAGTGAGCGTCGGCGTCAATAGGCGTTTTTTAAAAAAAAATCATCCCTCTGCCATTTTTCAACCTAAAAAAGACGGCGTCAAAAAACGCCGGTCTAATATTAGGTGGCGTTTGTTGGCATATTGTGGCGTCGGCGTCAAAAAATGCCAAAACGTTACAGCCTCAGAACGCACTGGCCGTGGGTTCTAGTTTCAGCTCACTAACGCCGACGTCATCTACAGCTCAAAAACGTCGGCGTTTTTATGGGGCCATTGACTAACATGGAGAGCTGCAAAAAACGCCAGAAAACGCCGGCGTCAAAAAACGTCCGTGTGTATGAGGCCTAAGGAGCAGATGGGAGTTCTTTTCAGCTGCCCCTGAACCCTCCTCTATGTTATCTTATCAGTCCATGTACACAGGGTCGTTTAACTTCCTAGGCAGTTGAGTTTAGGGACATTTGTTGGAAAGCAAAAAAATGCATTCAGACGGAAGTTCAGAGGCATTTGAAGCGCCAAATGTATTGTACCTATGGTATTAGAAGTGGAAATTAATCCACAGATTCATGGACACCATTTGAAGGTGTTTTTGGTGATATAAAAGTGTAAGGTTTATTGTTATGTGTGGTTGCAACAATCATATACATTCTTCGTGATCTTACCACTTAAAAGGTCAGCTGCAAAACACGTAGGGGAGTTTTGGGTTGGTGCTCAAATAAATAAATAAAATATATATATATATATATATATATATATATATATATATATACACACACACAGTTGCTTTGTACAACCACACAATGGCACCAGATACAGAATACAAAGTTATTGCAATAGTAATGCTAGTTTTTTTGTTTATATCCCTAAATGCATGTTGGCAAAACATGGCATTAGGGAGACAATAACAGCAGCTCTAAAAGGCGACCCTATTGACCTTAAAGCAGACCTTCAGTCATTTTTTCAACTTTCCATCTACTAAATCCTCTGCCCTTGTTGTTTTAACTTTGGATAGTAAAACATTTCTTTTCTGCCAGTAAATACCTTATAAAGCTCACTTCCTGTTTCTGGTCATTAGCCTAGGTGTATGACATCATGCGCAGCTCTCTCTCTCACTCTTGTGGGAGTTTGCCAGGAAGGGAGGGGGGATGAGTCATAAGAGGGCCAATGAGAGCTATAGGGCTGGAGGTGTGCCTCTGTGTGTCTGTGTAAGTCCAGGAAGTGAACAAGCAGCAGCTTCAGCTGCCCACAGTTAAAAGGGATGCAGCCAGACTTGGTGGAGGGAGATTTCTGGAGCATATATGGCAAGTACAGAATCCCAGTATATATAAAATAATGTGCAACGTGGTTGGAGGGAAGCTTCAGAATGGCAAAGATGATTTGATTACAAATTATGTGAGCAGACTGCAGTTCCTCTTTAACAAACCTGTGGTGGTGCACTTTACCGAGAGCAGACACATGAGGTGGGAGGAATAGTGCTAGAGGAGGTGCAGGGATCTTCTAAATGTGGTGACAGGGAATGCAGGCTTCTTCTAGGAGAAGCTTTATGAATTGGCACTCCTAATACAGTGCATCCCAAGGTCCTTGCACATACCGTGCACCTACATGTTTCATAAATGAGAGAAGACGACATTGGTGTTCCATATACCCCATTTTGCCTGCACATGTCCTTCACCATTTTCTGGCACACACTTGCTGTATGACAAGCTGAACGAATGTCAATAAAGGTAGTTCTGATTGCAGAAAATCAAGGTGTCCTGGCAACATATTTTTTCACTCCAGCCAGACCAAACTGGATTTTATTTCTGCCCATAACTTTCATGACCATGTTACACGCACCTCCTGTCCTGGTGACAATGTTATGGGAAACTCTCTTGCTGTGGTGCAAACCTACCCAAAACCCTGCCCAAAAATACTGAATATTGGCAAACAGATCTAAAAAAAAAAAGTACTGTACATTATGTTTCAGAAGACAAAGTTCTGTAACTTAGACCCCATTAACACCTGAGTGTTTTGTAGCCTGAAGCCACAAAACGCTGGAGGGGGAAAAAAAAAATCTGATTCTCTATGGAGATGGTTCACATCTCACATCTCCACTCCAAAACGCCTGAAGCCAAATGCCTGGTGCTCAAACAAGTCCAGGAGGTATTTTTGAAGCGCAAATCTTCCAGCGTTTGTATCCCATAGAAATTAATGGAAACACGGAATTCCGGTGTTTTGGCGCACTTCTTTGTGCAATTTTCGGCTGAAATAAAAGCTAAAAAAAGCTGAACTACCTAGCAACAAGTGATGCAATAGATAAACCACACAATGGTGTAGTGGTTAGCACTTTTGCCAGGCAGCAAAAGGGTCGCTGGTTCGAATCCCAACCACGACACTACCTGCCTGGAGTTTGCATGTTCTCCCTGTGCCTGCGTGGGTTTCCTCCGGGTACTCCGGTTTCCTCCCACACTCCAAAGACAAGCTGGTAGGTAAATTAGATCCTGTCTAAATTGGCCTTAGTATATGTATGAATGTGAGTTAGGGACCTTAGATTGTAAGCTCCTTGAGGGTAGGGACTGATGTGAATGTACAACGTATATGTAAAGTGCTGCGTAAATTGACAGCGCTAATTGACAGCGCTATAGAAGTACCTGAAATAAATAAAAAATAAATAAAGTATTCTCTATTGGCTAATACAAAAATGCAAAATGCCCAAAAACACTGCATACAAACGCGCAAAAAGGATTGAAAGTCGCGGGACAAAACGTGCTTCAAAATGCTGTAAAAAGCTCAAAAAACGTCACTCAGGTGTGAATGCAGCCTTACAGTGGCCAAACACAATATACATATAAATTAGGTAATGGACATATGAATTGGAGAACATAATGGCATCTGCCCCTCCTCTCCTCCTAGGCGAATCGGAGAACACCTCCTATTCACTGAAAAATACAAGGCTTCTTCTAAATGGCCGAGGTGCAGGTGTGAACGATTCACAGAAGGAAAAGTCGCCCGAGCACATGCCAGGAGAGGACATTGCTTACTGTGTGTAGCCTAGGCCACAACAGTGAACTACTGGCATCATCATTGGTCACACCGAGGTGGCATCTGGAGAATTTCTTTGAGCCATGCTGGCCATACACTAGTAGAATTCCATTAAAAAAAATCTTTGTTTAACATTCATTCAATTTTCTAATCGTGACTGGAGCCAAATCAATGTTTTCAGAGCTTCGAATGGTAAAAATGTTTTTTGTTTTCATTCCAAAATCTAATGTTAAAAGCAAAGGAAATATTAAAGTGGATTTCCACCCATGTAAAAGTCAGCAGCTACAAAAAGTGTAGCTGCTGACTTAACAATCAGCCACTCACCTGTCCCAGGCTCCAGCAATGCGGTCGCCCGAGGGCTCGCTCTTCGGCCCTCGGCGGCGCCGGCATCACAAGTGTGGGCACCCAGCTTTGGCTTCAAAGCCGGGCGTGCACTGCGCATGCACGAGTTGCACTACGCCTTGTGACTATCCGGCGTATCTTCTGGGACCTGTGATGTGTCCCAGAAGATCGCCAAGAGGAAGGGGGGGGGGGGGGGGGGCTTCCTTCCCTGAGCCGCGGCGCCAGGGGAGGAAATGGACCAGGGGCCCTGTGAAAACAGAGTCCCTGGTCACCCCCCCACAAAAAAGACATATCGATTGTGGCATGTCGGGGGGCCACCTTCTCTTAAAGTGGAAGTTCCACTTTTGGATGGAACTCCGCTTTAAAGTATCTTCAAATGGCATTCATCAAGTCATCAAATTTTCACACAAATGTTCATATGAGCGTTCATTAGAAAACCTAGTAGTGTATGGTGTTCAAAAATCTGCTACCATATGGCCAGCTCTCGCGTTTAAACTAATCTCATTCCTGGAGATCTTCTTCTGATTGTTCTGGCATGGATAGTGAATCATTGCTGAAAGCAAGTCTAACCAGCAAGGCAGATGGAGCCATGAAGCACCACTGTATTTCATAAGGAAGGCTTAGAGGTGTCTTACAGTGATATAATAACACTAGTTATCATCCGCTTTGTCAGAGCGGAGATCTGACACTAATTCGCTAACAGCCTTCAGATAGCAGCTAATCTGCTAAAATACCTTCCAATCATTTAAAGCTGATAAAAAAAAACACAGTATTAGCTTCCTCTTTAACCACTTCAATACTATGCACTTATAACACTTATGACAAATGCATGGTCGTGCGACGTTGTACCCAAACAAAAATTTTATCATTTTGTTCCCACAAATAGAGCTCTCTTTTAGTGGTATTTGATCACCCCTGCAGTTTTTATTTTATTTTTTTGTGCTACAAATAAAAAAAGACCGAAAATTTTGAAGAAAAAAAAAAAAAATTTTCTCACAAAACTTTGTAAATAAGTACATTTTCTCCAACACTGATGGGCACTGATGAGGCTACACTGACGGGCACGGATGAGGCAGTACTGATTGGCACTGATGAGGTGGCACAGATGATGAGGCACTTATATGCAGCAATGATGAGCACCGTTAGGCGGCAATGATAAGCAGCACTGAGGGGCACTGATATGCAGCACTGACAGACACTGATAAGCGGCACTGATGGGCACTCATAGGCAGCACTGGGCACTGATAGGTGGCACTGGTACGCACTGATAGGGGCACTGGTGTGCACTGATAGGGGCACTGGTGGGCCGATGCACTGATAGGGGTCCATTCCCTGGTGGTCTAGGGTGGCATCTGAAGGTGGCACTGAGTGCCATCCATATTGGGCACTGTGCCCCTTACCTGGTGGTCTAGGGTGGTCTCCCTGGTGGTCCAAATCGGCTCCCTGGTGATCCCTGGTCGGCTCCCTGGTGGTCCTGGGTGGGCACATTGCTGGTGGTCCCTGGGCAGGCTCCCTGGTGGTCTAGTGTGGCGATCCTGGAGGGGGTGCTGTGCTGATAAACCATCAGCACAAACCCCCCCTGTCAGGAGAGCAGCCGATCAGCTCTCCTCTACTCAGGTCTGCACACCCGAGTACAGAAAAAGTTACACTGTGACCAGCCATGATTGGTCACAGCTGATCACATGGTAAAGTGCTTCAGATGGAAGCACTTTACCGAGATCGGTAATACGACTGACCCCCCCACACCACCAATTGCCGCGATGCACGCCTCCTCAGGCGCGCCGGCATGTTATCCTGAGGACGTCATATGATGCCCAGTCAGGATAACTGAACCACTTCCTGGCCGTCATTCTCCATACGTCGGTCAGGAAGTGGATAAAGATATCTACTAATAAAAAAGGACTTGTTTATTGTAAGTCAACATAAAAATAAAAACACACTGAGATCTTGCTCACACTCTATAGCAAGGTTTCTCAACCAGGGTTCCGTGGAACCCTAGGGTCCCTCCAGAGGTTGCTAGGGGTTCCTTGGGCAATGGTCAATTTCTACCTCTCAGATAAATTCCCAATGACATCATTGATCTTTTTAGCTATCTGTAAGGGGGAATTCTTCTCATTGACTATCACATTAATGTATCATGAGTTGTAGATTTTTATTTTTATCCGAGGTTCCCCCGAGACCGGAGAATTATTTCAAGGGTTCCTCAGTGTTGAAAAGGTTGAGAAAGGCTGCTCTAATAGGTTTTATCATTCATGCCTCCATAAGCAAACTGAAATATCTACAAAGCATATAATTAAAGAAGCATGCTTTAAATCCTTGGGATATGTGGAGAATATGCCCACATCCCTATAAGCAAATTTAGAAAATTAAAACCCTGTGGTGGGACTTTGAAGGGCATGGACTCCACTAAAAAGCAGGTACAAAAAGTAGTATAAAAAAATCATAGTTTATTACAAAAATTACAAATAGGAAAAAGAAGAGGGGGGTGGGGGGCGGGGGTACACAGCACCCAATGTACAAAAAAAAATAATACATTAAAATGCAACAAGTACATATAGCAGAACCACTTATTTACTGCACTGCTGCGTAATTGAAACAGAGTGCAATCCAACGCGTTTCAATATCGTTCAGATAGAGATATATATATATATATATCTCATAAATATAGGTTCTCATATAGGACTAGTGTTAAAAGCAGGAAGGAAAGATGCTGCTGCCACTGGTATCGGAAAGTCCAGAGGTGGGTGGCGAGGACTGGTCCCAATGCTCCCACCTAAGGAGAGGGGGCAGCCCGCCCAGGGCGTGATCAGCCCCCAAAGGAGAGCCCACCAAGGAGAGGCTGCCCGGCTGTATGGGTCAGTCCGTGTAGTCTATAGTATATATGATCAGAGGGTCAAAAAAGTGGGTGGTGGAGCCACGTGGAGTCGTAGTGAGTGCCAATATGTAAGACATATCAGATTAGTATAGTGCACTGGTCAACCAGGACCTAGTGTGTGGATTGTATGTTGTAACCGTTCACTGAGTGACGGAGGAAACTGTGGGTAAATGTCACAGATGCACATGCAGGATCTATACATATGCAGCTTGCTCCTTCCAACAGCCCTCATGCAGCACATCTACAAAGCAGCTTCAAGAGGGGCCACACGTATGGAAATATCCCGTCTCGTGGCATTGAAAAATGTCAACGCTGCTCTAAAAAGGTTTCAACAGATCCGATCATTATTGTTTTTCTAATACAGTTTTAATGCATTTAGGCCCCATTCATACCTGAAGTGTTCTGTAGCGTGAAGCTCTACAAACAAAATCCCATATATTTCAAGTGGCTGTTCACATAGGCAGTGTTCATTTTGTCGATGAAAATATTTTCGCCATTGAAATTAGCACTATTTAAGTCAACTAAAATATGACTAAAACAATTCAGATGACTTAAAAATGACAAGCTAAAATGCCATTTTAGCCAGATGATTAAACAAAATCAAAATTTGATGTCAAAATGATCACCGGTTACATATAAATACAGCTAAATCTGTGTCTGTAGTGCATATTCATACCTTAAAGTGTTACTAAACCTAGGGCCCCGCATTCACTATATTTGGTCTACCACAGTACACAGAACATGGAAATGCAATTATTTTTAGGGATGCACTGAAATGTCTGCCACCGAAAATTATGGGCATTTTCAGCCAAAACCCGTGTTTTCGGTATCGGCCAAAACAAAGCCCGATACCGAAAGGGGGTGGGGTCCAGCCCGGGTACCGTCCATTGTGGGGTATGTGTGCATCACATACCCCCACAATGGATGTGGGCGATGAGAAGATTTACATTGCACAGAGTGCGCTGCTTGAACGAGCCGCTCTGTGCCTCAAACGGTCACATAATTACACTGAATGCAGAAAGAGAGAGCTGTCAGATCTTCACGCTGATGTGGGAGGTGGGCAGGACCAAACAGCTATCAAACGCCAGCCAATGGGATAGGGGCTTGGCGGGTGTTAGCTGTTCGGTCCCGCCCACCTCTGATCTCCGCGTGAAGATCTGACAGCTTGGGTGTTCTCTCTCTCTGCATTCAGTGTAATTACATGAGTTTCATGCACAGAGCGACTCTTACAAGTCGGGTGATTTGTGTAAATCTTCTCATCTCTTCAGCCAGTGCCATCTGCCAGTGCTACCTGTCAGTGCCACCTCACCTCCTCTGTGAGTGCCAATCAGGAACACCTGTCAGTGCCACCTATCAGTGCCAATCAGCGTCACCAATCAGGGACGCCTATCAGTGCCAATCAGTGCCGTCTGTCAGTGCCACCTATCAGTGCCGCCTGTCAGTGCCCAGGCACAGGTAGGCTGCATATGACAATTTTATATAAAAACATAGATATCTTTTAAAAACTGTCATTTTCGGTTTCGGCACCAAAATTTCCATTTGATGCACCACTAACTATTTTAGTAAATATAAACTGCTAAATACCTTTTCTCGTCCACAGTATATAGCAGTCTAATGACTGGATCCAGGACCCCTGACCCCCTGTCTGGACAGTGCTGATTGCATGTGATCAGCAAAGGGCCACTCTCCCCCCAAAAAAAAACTCTCTAGCAATGCACACCAAACTGAGCATGTGCAGCCTGACTCCAGTAACTGTCTTATCTGGACCTGTTCTGCAGTCAGTGGGAGAAGGAGATGATCAGAGAAGATGGGACCAAACAGCCTTTTTACACAATGTAGAGGATTAACCCCTTAGGTTCCACAGGGAGTATAACAACCATGCTATGCTGCATACACAGAATGATTTTACTGTTGTGGGTTTAGTAACACTTTAATACTGTAAATAACAACATGTTATTACAGTTTTACTGCAGGAGTGTATAATGAGTTTAAGAATTTCCAAATAATGCATTACAATTTAACTAAACCCATTCGATTTTAGTCAACTAAAATGATTTTAGTTGAATAAAATGTACTGGAGATTTAAGTTGACTAAAATATGACTAAAATGAAAACAATTTAGATGACTAAAATATGACTAGCACTAGAACGGCATTTTAGTCAAAAGACTATGACCAAGGCCCGGTTCACACTGCCGCAAAGTCGTGCAACTTTGAATCTGACATGCCGGCTAGACTTGCGAGTCGTATTGAAGTTGGACCAAAAGTAGTGCAGGAACCTTTTTCTCAAGTTGCTCCTATTACAACCGGTCCATTGCCGCTAATGGGGCGGCCTTGTCAGGCGACTTTGAACTTTCAAGTCGCAACTGTGTAAACCAGAGCTAAACAATCAAACTTTGATGTCAAAATTAACACTGCCCATAGGAGTGCTCAGGTGCCTGTAGCTAGAAGCCTCAAAGAAGTCCTCTGTGGCCCAATTTACTGCTGTGAGGTGCTATGCATATTTTGATACATCTTTGGATCTATTGTGTGCTGACAATATATGCTTTGACTTGTCTCTAAAAAGACTGATGCTCCAAAAGCTACATGAGAACTGGGTCACACAGGGGCGACTTGTCAGGCGACTCACCTCCATGCAGTCCAATGGAATCATTCTAATAGGAGCGCCTCAAGTCGCTCCGACTTAGGAAAAGGTTCCTGCACTATTTTGGGGGGCGACTTCAAGCAACTTGCATTGACTTTTATTACAGAAGTCATTTGCAAGCCGGGGAAGTTGGATCGCCCCTGCGTGAACCGGCTCTGAGGCAAAATTGGTTGTTTTTGGCCCCACAGACTTGAATAGAAATGCCTGAAAAATGTGCAAATTGAGGAGTTTTTTTTTTTCCCAGCCGTGGTTTTGGGCTCCTCCCCCTTCCATTGGGGACATAAAACCCCCTGAGGCCTGAATACCCCTGTAAAAGGCTTAAAGAGGAAGTAAACCCTGCTGTAATCCCTGATGGGTTTACTTCCTCTACATTCCCCTGCCATGTAGAAGCATAATAGACTCGTATGCATTGCATACTAGCCTATTATGTGCCACTTACCTACCATCGCCACCCGCGCTGTCCCCACAGAAGGAAGCGTCCATCTTCGCCCCACTTCCTTCCGGGGCCGCAAACTCCAGCACTGTGACTGGCCGGAGTCGCGTGACGTCACTCCCAAGCATGGGCGCGGGAGCCGCCAATCACAGCACGCTGTCAGTGAAGAAATAGCACACAGGCCGCTTCTTCACTGCGCATGTACCGAATGACGTGGGCACATGCCAGTATAGCGTATATCTCCTAAACCAGGGGTAGGCAACCTGCAGCCCTCCAGCTGTTGTAGAACTACATTTCCCATGAGGCATTGCAAGGCTGATGGGTACAATTACTCCCAGAGGCATGATGGGACTTGCAGTTTTGCAACAGCTGGAGGGCCGCAGGTTGCCTACCCCTGTCCTAAACCATACAGGTTTAGGAGATATACAGGGAAGATACAGGCTTACCTGTAGTTTAAAGTGGTTGTCAAGAGTTGACAACCACTTTAAAATACTCTCATATACGCATGAAAAAAATTCCAAAAAAAAAAAAAAACCCTGAAAAATCGCTTTGCTCATGTGTAAGTGCAGCCTAACTGTCCTAGAAAAAACTGCATTGAATTGAGAAAACAAATCTAAAGTTTCCTCCTATGCTTTTTATCTGATAAAGTTGAGGTAGATAGTAGGAAGCCCCCCATAGATGAGATTTTGTGGAGTACATGGATGTTGTATGAGGTGACTCAGTGTCTGAGGTGAGCGGAGAACATGCTTTGTCACCATTTTATACTGGCTGGCTGATTTGAATAGAGTTGTGATCATGGATTCCAGGAAGAGACAAGCCACGGCACATCTTTCTCAGGAAGCCATTATCCTTCTTGCTGGCACACAGTCATACAGGTGAGCAAGCACAACAATGCACCGGGGACATTTCTCAGCACCCACAGTTACCTTTAAATCCTGCTGTGGCATGCCATATATCTCACTTTAATACAATCCCAGCCAGCCTGAGTCATGTACAGGCACCTCTGAAAACCCAAGGAATTCACATGGCAGAACGGAGCTTTCTCCTCGTCTTTGTTCTCTTATAACAGGCAGGTATTGTTAGGATTTCTCCATAGACATATAGGATGCACCCATTAACTGCTACATGACTACAGCTGGCCATCCATACATCTCACAACAATCACTCTCCTCATCCATCTAGGATCACACTAGAGCTTTTCTAGACAGGTCAGAGAGGATGTGCACAGCCGACATGTAGAACATTAAGGCCACTTTCACACTGGGCCGGGCAGTAGCGATAAACCGCCGCTAGTTTCAGCGGAGATTTACTGCTGTTATAGCGGCGCTATGGCTCCATTATACAGGAGGGAGCGCGGCGCTTTTAGCCTCGCACAAGGGGTTAAAAGTGCCAGTGCACCGCGCTACCGAGGCGGTGTGCAGCCGCTTTGGAAGCGCTGCCCCATTGGGCAGGGGTGGTGCTCTGAGTGGTGTATCACCGCTCAGAGCAAAGCCCCAAAGATGCTGCTTGCAGGACTTTTTGTAGCGTCCTGCAAGCGCACCGCACCAGTGTGAAAGCACTCGGGGTTTTCACATTGGGGGTTTTTTTTTTTTTAGCTAAACAGCACCTGTAAAGCACCTCATTGTGAAAGTAGCCTACTGGAGCGGTGCCAGCGTTTGCAGTAAAGCACCACTCCCATTTAGCGGCGCTTTACTGCTTTTATAGCGGCGCCAAAGGCAGTAGCAGGGTGCTTTTAACCCACAACAAGGGGTTAAAAGCACCCGTGTTGCAGTGCTTCCGAAGTGCTTTGCAGGCACTTCCAAAGTGGTGCCCATTCATTCCAATGGGTAGGGCGGTTTAGGAATACCGCTCCCACACCGCCCCAAAGATGCTGCTTGCAGTACTACCTTCCCGTCCCGCAAGCACACTGCCCCAGTGTGAAAGCACTCAGGCTTTCTCACTGGGAAGGATTGAGAGGCAGTCTTCAGGCACTATTTTTAGCTTTAAAGCACCTGAAAACTGCTTCAGTGTGAAAGGGGTCTTAAGCCCCGTACCCGAAATCAGAAAATTGGACAAAAAATACCGCTTTCAAAGTCGATCGTACGATAATTGGATCGCTAGTACAGAGCTTTGGAGAGCCGATCATGACAGTTCATCTGATATTATCCGATCGGACATGCACAAAAAATGTTTTCGTACGATGCCAGATTGTACGGATTTTCGTTTAATCAGTACAATTTTTGTTCAAAAATACAATACAAATACACTGCATGATTAATCATAATAAAATCTCAATCTCGATTCACCACCGCGATCTCCATCACGCATATCTGCGATTTTCAGTGCAGTTAATGGAGTCCGACTTGCGTGGCGACTCAGCACGACGAGACTGTAATAGAAGTCAATGCAAGTCACCTGAAGTCCCCCCAGGAATAGAGTTGAGCGAACTTCTAGAAGTCCGGGTTCTGCTGGTTCGGCAGAACTTCGGGACAAAGTCCGGGTTCGGGTCCGGACAGAACCCGAACCCCATTGAAATCAATGGAGACCCGGACTTTTAGGTACAAAAAGTGTTGTAAAATAGTCCTGGAAGGTCCTAGAGGTCTGCAAAAGGAAGGAAATGTGGGTAAGGGTGGGACAAGTGACCTACAAAGAAATGGGGACAGGGAAATAACTTTAAATATTTTTTAAAAAATAAAAACATAAAAAATGCAAAAATGGAGATCATCTTCAAAATGGGTCTGAAAAGTATTAATTAACATTAGAGGCCATAGAACTGTTCTAAAATCATCTTCAAACTGTGTCCAAAAAGTATAAATAAGCCGGGAGTACCCATATCACTGTTCTGCAAAATGTGTGTATCACTTTAAATCAAACCGGAAATCAGTGCACATCTCTTCTGCACAAGTATTTCAAGTCTGTGTGTCACTTTAAATCAAACC
>BLSH010247575.1:278772-300963 GCA_018402905.1 Glandirana rugosa
CCCCCCCCCCCTCCTCGACGTCGGGGCACTGTCGAGAGGTATACTTTTACTATGTCTCTCGAGAGTGTCTAGCGGGGGGTGTGTCACGTAGTTCGTGGTGACTACGGGGACAGGGGTATTTTGTCAGGGGTTTTGTAGACATACAGGGGGTAGTGTAGACAGTGTCAGGGGTTTTGTAGATACAGGGGCAGTGTAGACAATGTCACGTGTTTTGTAGACATACAGGGGCAGTGTAGACAGTGTCACGTGTTGTGGTGGTTGTGGTTTATATGGGGCTAAACCCAATAAAAATGGTTTCTTTACATCGTCATAGTAAAAACCAGTTTTAAATACTTCTCTTTAATGAATAAACGTTTTTTTCTTTGTTTCGGTTATAAAATTTTGCAAATAAGTAATTTCTCTTCATAAATTTTGACCAAAAATGATACTGCTACATTTCTTTGGTAAAAATAACCCAAATCGGGGTATATTTGGTGTTGGTGGTGTTGTGCACTGTGACAGATGTGACGGGGACATACAGATGTTTTGTGCACTGTAACAGATGTGACGGGGACATAGATGTTTTGGGGACTGTGACAGATGTGATGGGGGACATACAGATGTTTTGGGGACTGTTTTATGGGGACAGGGGCATCAGTGGTGCTTGATGCACTGTGTGGGGGGCGATCTGTGAGAGCTCTCTGTATCATTTTCATATGGAGAGCTGTCACGGGGCTGCAGCTCCTCCCCCCCCCCCCGCACTGAGCTCTCACTGAGCTTGGCGGGGGGAGAACTGACACAGAGATACGTGTCTGTTTACATTGTGACGGCTGGATTGGACACAGCCGTCACATGATCAGGAGGGCCAATCACGGCGCCCATATCCCGATCTGTGCTCGGCTGGATCCTGTGATTATAATGATCACAGGATCGAGCCGCAGCGCGCCGCGTTGCGAGCACCCATTCTGAAGGACGTACATGAACGTCCACTCAGAACGGCATGGCTTCCACCCGGCCGTATATGTACATTGGCCGGGTGGGAGGTGGTTAAATAGAAAACTATCTTTAGATAGATTTTTACTCCAAAAGCATTTTTTTTAAATAAATTAAATTAAAAAAAAAAAAAATCAAAACAATCTGATTTAAATAAAAAAAATCATTTTTTTTTATATTTTTAAAACAATCACAATTTTATCCACCCTGTTTCCCACCGTATTTGAGGTTAGCTAATACAACAATAGTCAGACCAGTGTAACAGCCTTCGTTAAAGGGCACTGGCAATTGATAATGACATCAGTCGGGACACTTTATCCCGTCACCAGCTTTCAGCTCGTGGAGCTGTGAGAACCGAGCGGTCTGCGGTGTTTGATCGCTTGGTTCTCAGTCTTAGGGGTGCTGGGGGACAGATGTAGCTTCCACCTAGGTAAGTGTGATTATTAAATAAAAAGAAAACCCATACTTCTCTTTTAATCCAGAAGAAACAAAGCATGTCCCTTCTGCACAAAAAATCCTGCCTGCTAGCCCTTTTTACATAATGTTCCACTTTTTTTTAAAGTGATAGCAAAGCTGGAGTTAGGCTTTAATACAACATTCGTTTTGGTTACATATGGTTTCGTTTTGGGCATTTAAAGCGGAGTTCCACCCAAAAGTGGAACTTCCTCTTTAATGGAAGGTGACTCCCCAACATGCCACAATTGGCATGTCTTTTTTTTGGGGGGTGACCAGGGACCCTGTTTTCACAGGGTCCCATGTCCCCTTCCTCCCCTGGCGCCGCGGCTCAGGGAATGAAGTCCACATTTCCCCCCTCCCTCTAAGCAATCTGGGAACCGTCACAGGTCCCAGAAGATACGCCGGCCATTAACAAGGAGCAGTGCACGTGCCTATACCTGTGATGCCGGCGCCGTGGAAAGGAGGGGGAGAGGAGCGTGCCCTCGGGCGACCGCATTGCTGGAGCGAGGGACAGGTGAGTGTCCAATTATTAAAAGTCAGTAGCTACACTTTTTGTAGCTGCTGACTTTTACATGGGTGGAACTCCTCATTAAGGGGATCATAAAACCCCTTATTTTACAGTTAATTACAGCACGTTCGTACTTACGTGGCCACTGAGAGGAAGGCAAAATGGCAGTCCCTACACCTCTCCCATCTGCAGGCTATGGTAGAGTAGCTCTCCACCCTCAATGCCAGCAACAACTGCTAATTCAGCTTGTTTGGAAGCCATTTTTACGAACTTGGGAGGTGTAGGAAAGCGACTGACTGCTACAGCAGAGCTGTACATACGTAGGCGAGAATAAAGTGTTTACTAGCTTATGATCTCGCTTAAAAGACCCAGGACTTCCTGACACAAGGACAACTGTGATTTAGGCCAAGCATAGCAGAACCTAGGCTACTACTAGTTCTTCAAACTACCCAAACCGGAACATTCTGCCATGCTCATGATAAATACACTGCTTATTTAGCTTATAAAACCATACAATTGTTACCCTTGTGTATTGTGATTGAGCTGTGGCTTGTGCACTTGTATTTTATGAGTACTTCCCTAGCAGTAAATGATCCAAGTTTCAGGATGCAACTTATTATGTGTGTCTGGCTGGACTCCAGCCCAAGTTTTCACTGTTTCCTCAGCTTCCTCCTGTAACCGATGTCTTATTTAATTCCGATTTAAACGTATTTCATCTTGTAGTGATATTAAGATGCATGACTGGTTATATCGCTTTTGGCAACCTCCGATGTGAATGACATCATGCATGGCCATTTCCTGAGGGACAAAGGGCGAAAAAGGAAAACGTATGACCCTAGGTCATTGCTTTACATTGGGAAAGGATGCAGACAAAATGACTGGATGTTGTACAGAAAACATATAGATTTCTAAGCAGTAAAAAATAAAGAAAAATGCAGCCTGAAGAAGGGCAAAAAGAAAAAAACATGTCCACTTTTCAGCCACTGGTTTAGAGGAGATATAAGTTTATGAGCAATCGAAATAGGTTTTGCCTATAAACAAATCTTCTCCTGGTCAATGCATGGTAAACAGGGCATGGGAGACACCTCAGGCCAAGTTCTTCTGGGGAACAGTTTTCCTGAATCTTCTACAGAAAATCACAGCTTTCACCTATAGCAGGGTTTCCACCAGAGGTTGCTAAGGGTTCCTTGAGCAATGAGCATTTTCTGCCTTTCAGGTAAGTTCTCAATGATATCATTGATCTTTTTAGCTATCTGTAAGGGGAAATTCTTCTCAATGACCACAAGTGTAAGGAGCATTCTTCCCATTGACCATCACACTAATGTATCATGAGTTGGAGATTTATCATTTTTAGCAGAGGGTTCCCCAAGACTGGAAAATTATTTTCAGGGTTCCCCGATGTTGAAAAGGTTGAGAAAGGCTGTCCTATAGTGTGAATGGGCCCTAAAACAAAGGCAGATTCTTGTTTTTCACTGTACAGCTAAAAATAAGTAGAGTTGAAGGGAAAGTCTAGTTTCAATTTTTTTTAAGCCCTATGAAGGCGCTCATTTATCATGGTATAGCTAATAGCGGTTAGTCTCATTCAGACGGAATCGTTCTGTGATGCTGACGATGTTTCGCTACTCATTCAATCAAGTTCTTAGGCTATCAATTTCGCTCAGTCAACCCCATGGGCTGAACAAGAGAAATCCATTGATGCAACCAGGAATCTGCACTACCAGTTATTGTATTCAGGTAGCCACAACACCTGCAGCTACCTGAATACCCAATAATCTCCCATCCAGCTCCGTCGATTTTCAAAACACTTGTCAAGCTGGGTGGTGCTTGTAGGACCACGGTCAGCTCCAATCAGCCAATTCAGCTGCAATTGGCCAACATCCAAGCTGTCTATGGCCAGCTTTAGTGTCTAGCATTAAGGCCTCATTTGCACTGCTGCTGGTAAACGAACGTTTAGAGGCATTTAGGTGTTTTTTCAGCTGCCCCTGAACTCTCCTCTATGTTATCTTATCAGTACATTTACACAGGGTCGTTTAAGGTCGTTTCCAGGCAGTTGAGTTTAAAGGCTTTTTTTTGGAATGCCAAAAAATGGGTTCGGATGCCAGTTCAGAGGCATTTGAAAACGCCAAACAGCTTGTAAACGTGCCTAAATGTGGTAAAGCACATCTAGGACTGTTTCGTTCACAGCCGTTTCCGCTAAACGTGACATGAAAAACGCGGCAAAACGGCCGTTATAGACGCCGGCTTATAGCTGTCAAAAAAAAAATAGTTCAAAGGAGGTTGAAATAGCTTCCCGTGTAAATGGAGCCTTAAAACTAAAGGAAAAACTTCTTTTTTTTTTTTTAACTTTGGATAGAGTAGAGATGAATAAGAATGCTTATTGTTTTTTATTGCTGTCTGTTCCCCCATTAAATCAGTTGTATATACAAAAAAAAAAAAAAAACCTGTCACCCAAAGGCATAATGAGCTAGCATGCATCTCAGAACGAAGATCTGACTGGGCTCGGCCCCGCAGAGGGTGCTGACATCTTCCCTTGGGGGATCCTTCTGGGTTTGCGGCTCCGGCGCTGTGAATGGCCGGAGCAGAGAGACGTCACTCCCACGCATGCGTACGGGAGCTTTTTTTTCCGTCAGACTGTACGGCAAGGTATGGCACTATGCGCCGGGACATCAGGGCACATGCACCGTGATGTCAGCGTCTACTTGCAGGGGGAACATATCCGAAACCGGACATGTTTAGGAGATATTCATTTTACCCACAGGTAAGACTTTTTATAGGCTTACCTGTAGGTAAAAATGACAAAAAGGGGTATACAACCGCTTTAACCACTTTTTGCGATTCGGCACTGTGTTGCTTTAACTGACAATTGCGCGGTCGTGCCACATTGTACCCAAACAAAATTTGTGTCCTTTTTTTCTTACTTTTCTTACTTTTTGCTAAAATACAAATCCAAAAAAAAAAAAAAAATTTCCATCGGTTTTGGGCGATTTATATTCTTCCTCATATTTTTGGTAAAAAAAAAAAAAAAAAAAAATTGCATTCGCCGTTTATTGATTGGTTTGCACAAAAGTTGCCGCGTTTAAGAACGATGAGAATTCATTTCTGGGGTTTTTATTTTTTTATTTTTCACTAGTAATGGCGGTGATCTGCGATTTTTAGCGGTACTGCGATATTGCAGCGGACATGACGGACTATTTTGACACTTTTTTGGGACCATTGGCATTTATACAGCGATCAGTGCTATAAAAATGCACTGATTACTGTGTAAATGCCATTGGCAGTGAAGGGGTTAACCTGCAGGGGGTGCTCTAAGGGTTAACTGTGTTCCCTGGGCGTGTTCTAACTGTAGGGGGACTGCCCTGGCTGGGGAAAGGGGATGATCACGGCTTCCATATAGAGGAAGTCTGTGATCATCCCCCTTCAACAGAACGGAGATCCGTGTTTACATACACGGACCTCCGTTCTTTCACTGCGGGGGGGCCATCGCGGGTAGCCGGCGGCGATCGAGTCTGCCGCACCCGCTCCCTGCCCCCCCCCCCCGGACACAGTGAACGCGTGCGCTCACAGCACTGGTTATCGCAGCCACCGCCGTATGATGGTGCCTTGCGATAACGAGCCACTCTGTCGCCGTCAGACTGCGGTCGGCGGTCGGCAAGTGGTTAAGGAGATTCCCCCTCTCCATTTGTCCTGTTTACCATTATCATTGAAAGTAAAAGAAAATCACAAATTTTGGGTTGCCCCCAGAAAAGTAATAGAGGGGAAATCATCCAATAGGAACATTAGTTCTGGTGACTTGAGGGTCCCCAAGGAATTCCCTTAATTTGCAGAGATTTCCTCTCACTTCTTGTTTGGCTATAGGACAGGAAGTGAAGGGAAATCTCCCCAATGGGACACAGATGGCGAAAACAATCTGACAGGGGTTATAACCCTCCCTTACTCTATCCAAAATAAAAATAAAAGTTTTGCCTATAGTTCTACTTTAAAGTGGAAGTAAAGTCTTTTTTTTTTTAAACTTGTACCTACAAGTAAGCCTGAAATAAGGCTTACCTGTAGGTAAAGCGAATCTCGCCTAAACT
Source organism: Glandirana rugosa (assembly GCA_018402905.1). NCBI lineage: Eukaryota > Metazoa > Chordata > Amphibia > Anura > Ranidae > Glandirana > Glandirana rugosa. Next base: position 284,782 of record BLSH010247575.1, read on the forward strand.
TGGACCATTTAGAAGATATTCACACTGAATGCAACCAGTGACATCACCAGTGCATGCGCTCTGAAGGGATGGCATATCTGTGCCATCTCTTCAGAGCTCTATGCCGCGGCTGTGACTCCTGCACACATGCGCAGGAGTGACATTGTCACAGCTCAGCCAGTTAGACTGTCGGAGCACGTGAACCCGGAAGGAATACCGGGTGAAGATGGAAGCTATGTCAGCTGTGACAGCACAGTGCATTATGCCATTGTCTTGCAGGATATTTTTTTTGTTAGTTTTTTTTTAAAAAGGCACTGGCCAGTTCAATAGAAACCGGGCAACATTCGGCCTGTGTGAACTGGAGTAAGTCCGACAGAAGCTGGCGAATGGCTGAGAGCGCTGATCAGTGTTCTAGTGGGGAGCTGTCCCACTGTCAGAACACAACAAAACATCAGAGGAGATTGCTGTACTAACATTAGATAGTACAGCAGCTCCTTCTGAGCTGTCAGGTTTTTTTTTTTTCGTTTAGCCCTGCTGGGTTGATCAAAAAAAAACTACTAGTGAGTACTAGGCTTAATTTCATTCATGAAATTTGAGCTGGGCACATATCTGCAATGTTTTCTTATTTCTCTCCAAAGCACTAACTACCGTGGCTTTCTCCTGCTCCATTTTTCTGTTATCAGCATAATAACTTCTGACAAGTTCTCTGACACAAGAGATAAAACCAGGCTAAATTTTGTGTCAGAGTGGGTCCTATAAATAGATTAGCAGAGAGCTGATCTTGTCACAGCACAGCTCTGCAGGTCTCTGTCCGTGTGTGTGTGTGTGTGTGTGTGTGTGTGTGTGTGGGGGGGGGGGGGCCGTCTTTCCTCCAATCAGCTGTCTCACAGTGTATGGCAAGAATCCACACCCACAAGTGAATTAGAAAGAGAAAACTGACAGGACATGCACTTTCTAAACAGTACATAAAGCTGACGACAGCAGATAAACATGTAAAACTTATGTAGAGAGATTGGTTTCATTTCTGTGTATCATCTGAGGCTGTTCGGTTCACTGGGTGTATGTGAGGGTTTACATCCACTTGTAAAGCGTTTGTTAACCCAAAAAAAAAAAAACAGATCCTGTTCCCTTAAAGCATATTATACAGCACAGTGCTTGTGCTGTGTAATTTGGCCCTCTGTAACACCTGGCTGATACTGCCTAGCTATACCCTCCCCCTGTACACTGACCATGATATATCAGGGCTGCTAAGCCCTGACACCATGGTCAGCGTACGTGCCTCTGTCAGCCGCAGCCCTGCTCTCTGTCTCCTCGCCTCCATCCTCTCTCTCTCTGCTCATGTCAGCGCCCGCCCCCTCCGCTCCTGCTGTTCTCATATTTAATATTAAATGCTCCCATCTCCTCTGTATTATAACAATAGGCTCCAGCGTCTGTGTTATATAGTAAATATGCTTATCTGTCTGGATAACACAGCTGCTCCCTATGATCATGTGACTCCTTGGCTCTCTCTCCTCTCCTCCTGGGCTGACATCAGCTGCAGTGCTTGGCCCCGCCCACTGGAACTGTCAGTAGGGCAGAGGAGAGGAAAAAGGAGGCAACTGAACACAGCGTCTTCTTGCGCTATGAGTACAGATAAGCATATTTATTAAATAAAACACAGGCATGGGGGAACTTATTGTTATAATACAGAGGGGATGGGAGCATTTTATAGAAGTGGCTTAAGCCTATGAACTGACCAACATGCTACCATATCACTAGTTGCTTGCCTGCCAATCTCTATACTGTAAAGCTGGCCATACATTATACAATTTACTTGTTCAATTTCCTTTAGATTTACCTTCAACTATGTAGGGTAAGGGTCTGCCTTATTGCATAGAAATTGAAAGTGTTTAGGTTTGACCTAATATTATATGGTTTTGGTAAATCTAATGGAAAATTGCACAAGAAAATTGTATAATGTATGGTCAGTCTAAGAAACATAAAAGAGCAAGTATATACAATTATGGAAGTCAAAGTAAAAAAAAATCTTCATGGTAAAAATACAACAAAACTCAAACATGTCCTAATTGGAAATAAACGACTTTCTTTTCTCATATTTGAAGTACTTGGAAGAATAAAATGTGACGCATGGCCAAGAAGGTACATAAACATGGTAGCTGGTTATATAAGAATATCTCCTCCATAGTGTAAAGTTCAGATTACACCACACAAAAGGATCATACACTGTGTAATGTTATATGACAGGATGCAGGCACACCTACAAGTAAGCAAATACCATCTGGTTATCATAAAATGTAGAATAGAATTGTCTGAGTGGTAGCACTGCTCGACTCCAGGGATTTGTTAATATCTGCATTAGGAAGACAATTTATAAAACTGAATAACGTAATTATATACTAATATGTTTTGAGCAGAGACACTCATTCCTTTATGATCCAGATCTTCCATACATTAGATTAGCCATGTACAAGGTGACTCTGGCTAGATCAGTGTCCTCTACAAACCTCCGTCTTATGATGGACCCAACGACAATCATGACAACCAACAGTCAGCAAATTGGATCAGAATTGTCAGCTTAAGGCCATAAAAATATTTAGTAATGCAAGTCATGCTTGCCGATAACTGGAAGCTTTACTTAATCTATTCTTCTCCTTTCAGATTTAGAACATGAACCATTTGCATTGAAATGACATGCACTGCGGCTAATGCAGAAAGTGCTTGTGAGAAGTGCCCATAACACCCAGGGCCTGGCAGTTTTCTAGTGCAGATTAGAAAATGAGACGGATTACCATGTTCTTGCAGAGCTCAGAGACACCGCGATCGCTTTCAACACGCAAACAAATCCAATCATTTAAAACAGATCGCAAATATCACTGCAGGCAAAAATGAAAAAAGGAGAACTCCAGACAGCTCTGTAATCAATGATTCATCATTAACCCTTTGCTTACTGGGCACTTAAACCCCCCTCCTGCCCAGACCAATTTTTGGCTTTCAGCGCTGTCACACTTTGAATGACAATTGCGCGGTCATGTGACGTTGCACCCAAACAACATTTTTATCATTTTTTTCCCACAAATAGAGCTTTTTTTTGGTGGTATTTGATCACCTCTGCGGTTTTTATTTTTTTCGCTATAAACAAACAAAAGCGACGATTTTGAAAAAAGAACAATATTTTTTACTTTTTGCTATAATACAAATTCAAAAACATAAATAAAAAAATTATTCATCGGGTTTGGACAATTTATATTCTTCTACATATTTTTGGTAAAAATAAAAAAATCACAATCGGCGTACATTGATTGGTTTGCGCAAAAGTTATCACGTCTACAAACTATGGGAATTGATTTATGGCGGTTTTTCATTTTTTTTTTTTTTTACTAGTAATGGAGGTGATCTGCGATTTTTATAGGGACTGTGATATTGGGGCAGACATGTCGGACATTTTTGACACTTTTTTGGGACCAATGACATTTATACAGTGATCAGAAATGTAAATGTCCACTGATGATGTAAATGTCATTGGCAGTGAAGGGGTTAACACTAAGGGGGCAGTGAAGGGGTTAACTGTGTTCCCTGCATGTGTTCTAACTGTGGGGGGGGGGGGGGGCCGAGGATGGCTGGGACATAACAGATCTAACTGATCCCAGTGACAGGGATCAGTAGATCTGTCATGTCCCCTGTCACAGAACGGAGAACCGCCGTGTTTACATCGGCAGTTCTCCGTTCTGCAGCTCTGAAAGGTGATCGCGGGTCTCGGGCGGACTCACGCTCTGCCGCCTCTGCCTGTGAATGCGCGCAAGGAGCTTTCACAGGGGACAACGTCCATGGATGTCGTCCCAGAAATTCAGATACGCGCTGGAGCCGTACTTCGGCTATAGCGTGGATCTGAAGGGGTTAAAGAGTAACTCCACTTTCGTGGGGGAAAAACATTGCAAATAAAGAAAAAATAATATAGCATGCACAATTACGATACAAGTCAGATTGTAATTGGATGTTATTAAAAATTACCTTTCCTTTTCAATCTGCAAATCTGTGATTTCCTGAGAATGCATTGAAATATATAGCTACCTGGAGTGTGTACTGACCACTCCCCAGAAACATAATTTCCTGCTTGTGTGATTGGCTCACCAATTTTCCCAGAAGTCTGCCTAAGTCAGATTTCAGGCATCCCCTGCAACAAAAATGTCATTTTTGGAGAGATACAATAGATTTCAATAGGAGCACATCTAAAGGGATGCAGGCCTAGCAGATTTCCTCTTTAGTGTAATCCAGCTGCACAGTTGACAGTTAATTATGAAACCACTCTCATTAGACCCACTCAGTACAGAGGCACGGAGAGATTTCTTCAGAATAACAAAAGGTAGGAATCTGCAACAAAGTCTGTTATAATCTTTGCAATGTACATAGATCACCCATAGGGGAATGTTTTTTTCTCAACAAAGTGGAGTTACTCTTTAAAGCACAGAACTAAAAGGCAAAACTTTTTTTTTTCCATTCTGGATAGAGTAAGACTGGCCATAGAGAGAAAAATCCCTATATTCCCCCATCAGTACTGTAGAATACCTCCTGCAGAGCCACTGTGTTCTCCCAGCAAGGAAGGGGGGGGGGTGGGGGGGGGAAACAACCATGCTGGGAGAACACCGTGATTATTGCTAGCAGCTATAACAGCCACTAAACAACCCCCATGTAAAATTTGGCAGGCTGGTTGTACCCAAGTTGACCGATCGACTTGGGTACATTCAGCCTGCCCAAACATTGTTCGAATCAGCAGGAACTGGCCAAGATTTGAACAGTCCATGGCCGGCTTAAGAGAAGGTTATAACCCCTCTCAGTTATTTTTGCCATCTGTGTCCCATTTGGGAAATTTACCTTCACTTCCTGTCCCATAGCCAAAACAGGAAGTGAGGGGAAATCCCTGGGGACCCCCATTGGAATATTTCCGCTCTATTACTTTTCTGGGGACAACCCAAAATGTGTGATTTTCTTTTACTTTCAATAATGGTAAACAGGACAAATAGAGAGGGTAAATCTCCCCAAACGGACACACAGACAGCAATAAAAACGGACAGGTGTTCTAATCCATCTACACCAAATCCAAAACTAAAATAAAAGCTTAGCTTTTAGTTATACTTTAAATACATTCCAAATACAGGCAGTGTCAGTTCCTGACTTGGACTTGGCCACAGCATTTTTGCAGCTCATGTACATGCTGTACAGAGGAGGCGCATGCTGATGAGCTCATCTCTTAGTAACTTCACGCTCTACTCCTATCAGCATGCTTCTTACACTGAAACACATCTGATTGGCCACTTGTGCTGCTTTTTCCTCTCTTCTAAGATGCGCTATCATAGGAGAGAGAAAAAAGCAGCACAAGTAGCCAATCAGATGTGTTTCAGTGTAAGAAGCATGCTGATAGGAGTAGAGATGAGCTCACCAGCATGCGGCTCCTCATTTCATTTTCCATCACAGGGTAGGGGTGGGGAGGAGACCCAGAAGTGAAAGGGAAACTGCAGCAAAGACCACCTGTTCCCCTGCCAGGAATGTGCTGCACGGAAAAACTGTTAATCTCAGGACTGGAAACAGAATCCTTCAGCGGGTAAAAGAGCGGTCAATTATGTATTTCTGTGCATGCAAGTGCCTGGTATTCAGTTTACGTTTTCCAAAGCGCTTAGAAATAAAATCCCTTGTGATGCCATTTCCCTACCTGGAGGTTCGGTATGGGGCCAACAATGGTATTAAGCAGCAACCTAAATGGCTCATCCCCAACCGCTGTTGGCACCCCAAAACTGCGTCGCAATTCCCCTATCTGTGACTACTTACAATTTTGCTTTCATGTCTGTAGTAAAGGTGTAATATGTCTCAACAAGCAAGGCACATCAATAACTGAAAATGCGTCTCACCAGCTAAGTATCCCCAGTTCAACTAGGGAAACCCGAAACTTGTAATTCGATTTCTCCAGCACATGTAAAATATATGAGACTGCAAATCGCACAATTAACACTGCATGCAAAATCAAAAATGCCAAGCAACTAAACAATAATAAATAAATAAAAAGCGTAACTGATTTTTAGCTAATGTCTCCCTGACACCATATGAATCATTTGACTTCTGACTCCAAATGATACTCTTGGTTTCTGTAGGAGGCAGACTATGCTTTTTCTACTCCTGAGGACTGAATACCATTTAGATCAGTTCTACTGCATCTATAGGCTTCCATACACTGCTCACATTTCATCCCATTCCTGCTGAATCAGCCAAAATGCATGCTGTTGGTGCCCTGTCAGTACCCCCTGGCATAGAGCTGCACTATTCTGGCTAAAATGACAATCACAATTTTGTTGCTTAGAATAAAGTTTAGGATTCTCGTGGCGTAACATCTTACATATACAAAAAACAAACAATCGGGCTAACAGCACTGTTTCGTTTTTTTTTTTTTTTTTTTTTTAAGTGTCATTTTTCCCCAAAAATTGCGTTTGAAAGACTGCTGCGCAAATACTGTGTGATATAAAATATTGCAACAACCGCCATATTATTCTCTAGTATCTCTGCTAAATAATAGATATTTAATGTTTGGGGGCTCCAAGTCATTTTTTAGCAGAAAATACTGGATTTTTATTTGTAAGCAACAAATGTCAGAAAAGATTTAGTCTTTAAATAGTTAAACTAAACTCTTCTATACATGGGAGTAAATTACTTTGATCATTTGAAACATAGTCTCTCTTTACTTCTTTTATCAGCAATGACCTCAGACTTGGCAGTCTGCCCAGATAGGAGAGACTCAAAGTCCCTCCAACTTAGAAAAAGATTCCTGGGGAGACTTCAGACAACTTGCGTTGACCCTGCAAGTCAGACTCCATTAACTGCACTGAAAATTTGGGTAATATGTGATGGAGATCGCAGGGGGTGAATCGAGATCTAATCGTGCAGCTCTAACAGGTATTGTAACTTTAAGGCCTCATACACATGAGCGTATGTAATAAAAAAGGAAAATGTCGGGCCTGACGTCAGGGAAAAAATCAGCGTTTTATTTGGCGTTAATGAGCGTTAATTCACGTTAGTGAGCGTCGGCGTCAATAGGCATATTTTAAAAAAAAAAAAAAAACAACATTCCTCTGCTATTTTTTAACCTAAAAACATTGGCGTCAAAAACGCCGGTTAACGTCGGCACGGTGTCTGTTTTTGTAACGTTTTGCGGCGTCTGCGTCAAAAATGCCAAAACGTTATAGCCTTGGAAGACGCTGGCCGTGGGTTCTACTTTCAGCTCACTAACGCCGACGCCCTCTACAGCTCAAAAACATTGGCGCTTTTATGGGGCCATTGACTAACATGGAGAGCTGCAAAAAACGTGGCGTCATGCACACAGGATGTTTTTTGACTGTTTTACAGCAGCTGTTTTCAGCTGCAGACGTTTTTTTCCTACAGTCAATAAACCCTCCATCATGTTATCCTATGTGTTTATACACACATAGGCTCTTATCAACTGTTTTTAGCAGTGACGTTTTTGAGCTGTAAAAAAAACCCAAGACCAGAGGGTTCTGAGAGACGTTTTCAGCTGTAAAAACGTTCAACCGCTCAAAAACGCCCAAAAAAAACGTCGATCCCAACGTTTTTGGATGTTTTAGATCAATTGGAAAAAAAAACGCTGGCCCTTTAAAAACGTGAAAAAACGGCGGTAATATAATGCTGGTAAAAGCTGAAAAAAAATCACTGAAGCCTAAACCTCGAACAGCTCATATACCTCATATTTCTGCGTACAGCCAATTGTTCACGTTTAGCAGCACATGGTCAGCCGGTACAAACCAATGACAGGCAAAGGGACTCGGCAGGTGTCCGCATGTATTCACACATGGACTGATTGCCTGCAGTTAGGGACAGATAAGGGGGGCTGCTACAGAGAGACTATTCTGTCCTTTAGCCATATGCAAATGGATACTTAAAGCAGTGCTCCAAGCTCCTTCAGAAAAAAAATGATAAGTCAGCAGTTACAAATACCGTAGCTGCTGACTTTAAGGCCTCATACACACGGGCGTTTTTTGACGCCATGTTAAGGGGCGTTTTTTGCAGCTCTCCATGTTATTCAATGGCCCTCTAAAAACGCTGGTGTTTTTGAGCAGTAGAGGGCGTCGGCGTTAGTGAGCGCTTTCTAGAACGCAGGACCAGTGCGTTCTGAGGCTGTAGCGTTTTTTGACGCTAATCGGCAAAATGCTCACTAACGCCGTACCGGCTTTTTTTGACGCCGACATTGTTAGTTTGCAAAATAGCAGAGGACTTATTTTTTTTACAATTTTTTTAATCGGCTTGCGGGTGCTGCCACCACCATCTCGACTAAGGGAAGCCAGCAGTGAAGCCTTGCAGCTTCACAGCCGATTCCCCACATCGCATGCGCAAAGCATGCTGCGTGTGCTTTGTGAATGGCCCGTTGGCAGGGGAAGGAGGAGGGGGGCTGAACTTCCGGCTGAGTTTGCTGCGTCAAGATCAGCCAGAAGTGGGAGCGAGTACTTGTCAAAACCACCCAACCTCCCCCCCCCCCAAAAAAAGGTGCCAAATGTGGTAGCAGAGGGGGAGGGGGGGTGGCAGGACAGTAAAACAAGTGATTGGTGCTCCACTTTAATCAATTACATGTGAATAGCCGTGGACAGCTGCAGGCAGTGTCAGCCTATCAAATCATTTATTTCTACAGACTTCCAGCCTGCAGCAGACTCTACATTGAAGCAGAGGCTTCATTGTGCATTCAATTTAAAGTGACAAAAGCACAAGCCAATGAACTTTACCAAACCATTTTCTGAGTCAACCCACACAGCCAAATTAAAACCATCTACACCGAGCAACAGGCAGAACTTAGAACACGTTGAAAACGTGCACCAAAGACTCGATATCCACACTTCTATGGAAAAAGCCTTAGATAATTGCTGCTGGTACTATTGAGATAATAGTATTGTTAGTGTATTTATGATCACCTTGACCTGCAGCAATCACGCCATTGTCAGTATAAAAAGAGAATCACATCTAAAACCTGGTAAATTCTGCACCAACTTAGCACCTCTCACTAAAATGATCACCTTGCTTCCAGACAGAAACAAAAGAGTCAGCTGAAAAGCTGTAGGTACGCCTTGCCCTTGCATGACGCCAACAGGCACTCTATGACACGCATTTTAAACCCTTTTAAATTAGAGGGCTTAAAAAGGATAAGCCTTTCATCGTATGCGTTTTACTTAGTAACCAAACTCTGGCCAGTTTTGTACTCGTTTTGCAAGACTGAGGTCTTCAGATAATGTAAAGTTGATCCATGTGCTATACATAAACATGGAACTACCTAAATGAGGGACCACATCGTACCTTTGAACAGCAGAGAAAGGTTTAAACCTACTAAAATCTCTAGATCTTTCTTGATTCCCACAGCAGGTCATCAGCTCCAACACAATATCTGAAAAATACCAAATTCTGAACTTTCATGGCGCCACAGATTTGTATGCCAAACAATCAGAAATTCCCGGTAATGCAGATGTCAGATGATGATCACACTACCGGCGTGAAAAGGTTTGGATTAAAAGCAAAGAAAAATAAAGCTGCCTGCCTATATGTAGAGGTGGTACAATCCTCACTTCCTCAAGTGAAGCCAACTCTGAAAGCTGTGGTGACCTCTTGTCACATGCCAAGAACAGATGTTCTCATTGCGGCATGGCACATGTATAAATTCCCATTTACACAGGCCTTATCACCAGTATGATCGTCAATTGGATCATTTTGGCTAACTGGAATGGATTAGCATTGCTCGCTCTATCAATTTATACCTCTTTCTTAAATGCATTCTTCCCCGTGTTGGCATCGATAAGCATTCATGGGAAGACAGTTGGCTTACTGCACCAAGTTCAAGTCAAAGAAATGTTTGTCTTTCTGACCCCAGGGCTGATTAATGCCTCGTACACACGGTGCAAAGGTCGTACAACCGCAAATTCAACTTTTGCCCAAAACCGTCTGTTGTGTCTAGTGTACTGACATGAATCAAGTAATCGCTCAACAAAGCCGAACGTAGTGACGTGTTACAAGTGTATAAAGAGTAGGTTCAGGTGCATGTGATTTGTGAATTAGGAACGTAGGTTTACACGGACAGACACTTCCGGGCATTCCTGACTTCTGAGCATGCGTGTTTTGCATGTACAACTTTTGTTGTACAACTTCTGTACACACGAGTCAGTCATACAACAGCTTGTCGTACAACGTTTTCTAGTCTGCTCAGCCTACTTCTGTTGTATGACTGTTGAACATCGGCTGTTGTAATCGCGCATACTAACGGTCGGATTATTAAACATCAAGCTGTTTTTGTACGACCATTGCCTCATGTGTACAGGCCTTAACTGAAAGTAAATAAGACATTTTGCAAGTGCAGTTGCTCCAGAGCTTAGTAAATGATGTAAAGCGTCACTTTGCAAAGAATACCCAATCACATGTGAGGAAAAAAAAAAAAAAAACAGCCTCTTTGCTTGCACATGATTGGATGCAAGCTCTGGAGCAAATGCCCTTGCAAAGTACAACTTTCCTTGCACAGTGTATTTGCCTTCACTAAATCAACTCCAATGTTTATCATGTATTGTTATTTACAGAATTACGAGTTTCAGTTTTATTTTGCAATTAAAAAAATGGTTTCATTTTCTTTTCTTTTCTTTTTTGTCTTTCTGGAATTCCTGTCTGGCCATTTCTGTAACCTAAAATTCAAAGCATGCATGAAGTGCTGGGTCACTGCTCAAAAAATGAGAATTTTTATTCATTCAGGACCCATACTCTTCAAAGTCATATCAAGCAAGAGCTGAATATCTGCCTTGATTTACGCTTGTAATTATATAATCATAAAATTAAAAAAAAGAAAAATAAAAAAGGATCATGTACATTAGCTGCTTAAGCAAAAAGCAGCAAGTAAGCAGTACAACTGGCCATAGATGGGTGTTTTTTGTTGTTTTTTTTTTTTAATACAGCCAGCAGGATGAAAAAAATAAAAAACACACTAATGGATTCCTACATCCACACAAATAGGACAGTGTATTCTGAGTGCTGTACCCGGAGTGGTCAGATAATGATTAGCAGCTGTAGCATCCGCGCACCTCCCCAATCCGCCAAAACATTGTACAGTATTTGGATAGCAGGACCTGTGGCTACAGCGGTAAAAGTATTTCAGCATGTCCCTTCAACCAAATGATCAACTTCTGTCAAGAGGGAAAAGCTGTCTTAAGATCCCATTACACTCCTGCTCGCCTTCACAGCATGGGTGTACTGGCAGACCCTCTATGTTATAGGTGCAAACAGGACAGGGATGACCTTATTCATCTCCTCTGGCGGTGTCCCAAACAACACCACTATTGGACAGCAGCCCTGGGTACCCTTAATAGCGTGTTCGAAACTCAGGTACCCCTGGAGCCCAAATATGGTTTGTTGGGCATCTTAAGTGACATTATTCCAAAGGAACCCACGCAAGTGGCATTTATCCGTGCCCTCTTCCAGGCTCAGAAGGATTCTTCTGCTCTGGAAGTCATCTGATCCCCCTTCACACCAGTTATGGGTAACACATATGGGAAATACCCTAATATTTGAAAGGTATGTTTATCAACGTAGAGGATGTCCTGTAGGGTTTGAAAGATTATGGGCACCTTGGTTGGATACCCCGGGCTTTAGTGCGCGCAAGCTTGTACAGATGCAGCTTCTGCAGTGTCCTGGTCGCCCAACATGGTCTTGAACATACCTAGTGGTTGGTTACTTCGGTCTGACTAAAAGGTTATACCCAGTCTATATTCAACTGCGGGCAAGAATGTACTAATAATGTACTCCTTGTTGATGTATTGTCTTTTCTTTATGCCAATGCTCGGTGGAACGCTGGAGTGGAAAGAGTTTTGTTTTTCCGTTACAATTTTTTTGTTTTTCTCTGGATGCTACCGGACTGTGTCTGTATTTAACTTTGTTCTCTTTATTTGCAATAAAGAACCTGTTTGATAAAAAAGAAAAAAAAAAAGGAGGGAAAAGCCACATAGGGATCGAAGTTCGGCCAGCCCCTGCTGAACCGGACACATTGTGATCCATCTATGGGCAGCTTAAAGTGGTTATAAAGGCAGAATGTTTACCTTAAGGCCCCCTTTCACACTGGGACGCTTTACAGTCGCTATTGCGCTACAAATAGCGCCTGTAAAGCGTCTCCCCATTCAACCCAGTGTGTCCTTTCACACTGGGGCAGCTCAGGGCGCTGCACTTGCGGGAGTAAAATTAAACTCCTGCAAGCGTCACTTTTCAGGAATGTGGGGAGCGGTGTATACACCGCTCCTCCACCACCCCTGCCATTGGATTGAATGGGCAGCGCTCCCGAAGCGGCTGTACACCACTCCGGGAGCGTGAGCACCGGCACTTTTAACCCCTGTTTAACCCCTTGTGGGCCATAGTGCTGCTCTTACAGCAGTAGATCGCAGCTAAATTAGCGGCATTTTACCGCTGATGATCAGGCGGTCCCAGTGTGAAAGGGGCCTAATAGATTCTCTTCATTAAAGTAAAAAAAAAAAAAAAAAGTTCAATAGCCCCCCCAAAACCCCCTTTAAACACTCACCTGAGCCCGATCTCAATCCAGAACATCTGCAACAGCTCTTCTCTGCCATTGGCTCCTGCTGCTGTCAGTCAAATCCTGTGAGGAGCGAGCAGGGGCAGATCTGAGCCACGCTGTGTGTATTTATGGATGCACACAGTCCAGTTCTGGAGCGAGCCTGTATGAGTCCCCCCAAAAAAGTGGCTTGCTATGGGGGAAATCTGAGAAGAGGAGGAGCCAAAATCACCGCTGGGGACTCCAGAAGAAGCGGATCAGGGGAACCTTTGCAAAACCATTACACAGAGCATGCAAACATAATATGTTTGTTATTTTCAGAAAAAAAGCTTTACCTGGACTTTAAACTTTTAAGGTTTTCTCTAGTTGTTGTCAATGGGGTGGCTCCTAAAAAAAAATCCTATTAGCTACTGAATTTCATATTTAATACAGAAAAAGCAAACTCGTGTCAAGTAGTATAACTATAGAAAAAAAAGCCTACATTAAGCACACTGACAAAACATGTATAACATGGCATCCTTTTTTTTATTTAACAGATAAAAAGTTACTTTTTGCAGTTTATTTTCTTCTAAACCAGTATGCGTTGTTGGCGATTAGCATCTACCAGAATGCAGTGTCATTAGTTACACTGGCCACAAAACCCCATCATTTTCAGTGTAAGCACCTGGATTTAAAAAGATCAAAGAGGGGAAAAAAACAACAAATGTGGTAATCTGCACTTTGTTAACACCAATGTACTGCAGAGATAACACAGGAAAGAAACCCTCAGCCGCCAGATGCTTTTTTCCAGCCCTCATAAACTGCACAACATAAAAGGATCCAACTATTTCCATTGTATGCCAGTATCAGTGTTTTATCAGACTAATAAGTACAGCCAATAAACGTTTGATGGCTGCAACAATCGTAATAATAATAATTAAGAAAAAACTTAGAACTAAAGAAAAAAAACTTTTCATAGCTAGCCATACACTAGTAAAATTTAGAAATTTTCATTTTAAGAACATTTGTTCAATTTTCGAATCATTAGCAGGGTCAAAGCGTTCATTTTCAACTGCCGTGATGAGAAAATTCCAAGGAGCAGAATGAAAACTTTTCTCCAACTAATTAAGTTTTAACAGTGTGTATGTACCCACCACTGAGAGCCATGGCCTACACAAGAAGAAGAACACCCACCACTGAGAGCCATGGCCTACACAAGAAGAAGAACACCCACCACTGAGAGCCATGGCCTACACAAGAGGAAGAACACCCACCACTGAGAGCCATGGCCTACACAAGAAGAAGAACAGCCACCACTGAGAGTCATGGCCTACACAAGAGGAAGAACACCCACCACTGAGAGCCATGGCCTACACAAGAGGAAGAACACCCACCACTGAGAGCCATGGCCTACACAAGAAGAAGAACAGCCACCACTGAGAGCCATGGCCTACACAAGAGGAAGAACACCCACCACTGAGAGCCATGGTCTACACAAGAGGAAGAACACCCACCACTGAGAGCCACGGCCTACACAAGAGGAAGAACATAGCTCCTAAAGCAGGGGTAGGCAACCTGCGGCCCTCCAGCTGTTGCAAAACTATAAGTCCCATCATGCCTCTGGGAGTAATTGTACCCATCAGCCTTGCAATGCCTCATGAGAAATGTAGTTCTACAACAGCTGGAAGGCCACAGGTTGCCTACCCCTGTCCTAAAGTCTTCAATTCTGACACATGTGTCTGGTCTTCGACTAGAGACAGGTCTTATAAAATGTGGATTTTATTTTCCAGAAGACATTGTTTCCCAGAAACTATGCTTCGGTTCTAATATATGGTTAGCATATATATATTTATATAGATGTAGCAAAGTCTTTACCTAACCATATGATGCCGAACAAGTAGCTAAGGATATGGCTGACCAAAATACATTTACAGGTGACCTTTATGAAATATTCAGAGCTTGCTACAGCATAGGATAAAACCAAAGCCCTGAGAACTCACAGCTAGAACATCAACCACATCCACCCGAGTCTATCTATAGAAAATACACAGAACCCTCATTTAGACCAGCGTTACAATCTTTTTTCAGTCATGTCACCCTTTGAAAGTATGTAAAATGTCAAGGCACCCCAGTCTAAAATGGGGTCCTCCATCACATCAAGATCCCTCCTTTCACATCAGGGTCTTCGCTTTCACTCCCTCAGCCAGCCTTTTCCCACATCAGAGTCCTCAGCAACCTGTCCCCTTTTCACATCAGAGTCCACAGCTTTCCCCTTATTCCTTTACATCAGAGTCCCCAGCTTTCCCCTTATTCCTTTACATCAGAGTCCCCAGCTTTCCCCTTATTCCTTTACATCAGAGTCCCCAGCTTTCCCCTTATTCCTTTACATCAAAGTCCCCAGCTTTCCCCTTATTCTATTACATCAGAGTCCCCAGCTTTCCCCTTATTCCTTTACATCAGAGTCCCCAGCTTTCCCCTTATTCCTTTACATCAGAGTCCCCAGCTTTCCCCTTATTCTTTTACATCAGAGTCCTCAGATTTCCTCCCAACCTTTTACATCAGAGTCTTCTGTTCCTCCCCCCCTTACTTTTCACATCAAAGTTCTCAGTCCCACAACCCCCTGCCCTCCACATTAGAGTCCTCCGCCTCCACCTTTTCAGTCCTACCTTCTGATCTTCACCACAGCAGCTCTAAAACAGAGGTGGACTTTCGTTCCCTTCTAAATGTTTGGGGCTGACCTGCCTGGACTCACGTCATGCATTTTCATGGTGCTAATGGCCGGCCCGCCTGCACCATAGAAACAAGTGATGCTGTGCAAAAACACTGGACGCAGAGTAACACCCTTCACAACCACAAACAAAACATTAGGGTGGCACCCCAGTTGAAGTCATCATTCTGCAAGTGTATATTTTTAGCTGTAGAGAGATTTGTCATCCTCTGTCTAGGCCAGTGGTTCTCAACTCCGGTCCTCAGGACCCACCAACAGGCCAGATTTTAAGTATTACCTTGGGGAGATGCAGACTAGAATACTGCAATTGCTGAGCAGCAAATGATATCACCTGTGATGTATTTCAGTTATTCTGCAAACCTGGCCTGTTAGTGGGTCCCGAGGACAGGAGTTGAGAACCACTGGTCTAGGCAGATTAGATCAGAGGGCAGTCGGGTCTAAAATGGACAGCACAATCAGTTTACACTTGGCCACCCATTGAGCAGAACAGGCTCTGTCCATGTCTGCTCTGCAGAAACCGATCGGACATGGACCACCCGCTCTGCTCCGATCAGCGGACAGATGCTGCTGATCAAAACAGAGTCCGCCACGTGTGAAAGGGGCCTTATATGTAAAGACGGATACAGGAATGGGCAATGGTAATGTGACCAGTCATAGAATGAAACAAAATGAAGCAGTTGTTGGTCACAGCAGAATCAGTTGGTGACTTTTATTCTCTAACCAGCAAGTTTTGAATCCTGTCACATGTCACAGCTTCACTTTTCACAACACCACTTTGCACACATCAGCTCCAATAATGCTACCTGTAAGAGCACTGGACAAACCAGATCATATCCTACCTGACTCAGAGTCTATCACAATGCAGTTACAGGTTATGTAACATTATCACCAAGAGTCTTGATACCAATGAGTGTCAGATGTGATA
>BLSH010247575.1:304861-314898 GCA_018402905.1 Glandirana rugosa
TTAAGGACCCCCGTAAACGGAATCTACTATATTCCTTCTCTCTCGACGAATTTGTATACGCAATAACATTCTACGTACGATTTAAATCGTGCGAACACATCGCGTCAGGACTGTCAACTTTTTCACGTACCACAAGGCAAGATGACACGAGTGCAGAACACTAAAGAAAAAAAAGTATTCCCGACATTGCCAACAAATGACACAGGACATTTTTAGTTAAAATGACGACGTGCGGAACAAAATCATATACGTAAGGAAAAAAATAAAATGTACGAAAATAAATAAAGAAGGACGTGTAATGTACGCCCGACTCGACAAGTCGTTTTCACTGTCACTACTCCCTCCCTGTTGCACAGTGCGACGGTCCCCCCACGAATGGTGCCAGGGGAAAATAAGACTTAACCTATGAGAATAAAAGGGGACCGTGGTAAGCACCCCCCTGGCAGCGTGACACGTTGTCCCTCCCTCATCACTGTCACTTTTGCTGAACAGCTCAGCCCGCATGTAATGTGCAGGAAGAAATAAATAAAAGCATGTAAAATAAAAAAAGGAATGCATATACTAAAACAAGGCGTGCAGCAGTAAAATTGATTTTTACAGGACACAGTAAACAACCGTTACAGCCCTTATGAAAAAAAAGAAATCACAAGACGTGAGCACAGTAGAACGGAACACCATGCACTTTTTCAACTGTCAGGACTGCGCTACACAAGCGTGCTAAATTTAGCATGCATCTTACAATAACGCATATGTTTAAGCAGCTCTCTCTTCCTTATATCATCTAAGGCAAATGCCCCCAGGAATTCAAGCATCATCAGGTTACACTATTAACAATGGAGACGCTGTATAAAAGCTAAGTAATGTTTCTCCAACAATTACCCTCGTTATGTATGTACTGGAATCCATCATAAAGACCGTGCACCATTTATAGACGAAATATATATTAAAATACTAAGCAGCTTACACAAGAACTGACCCTTAGTGAAAGTAAATGATACTTTAATGGCATCCCAGTCTTAGTCTGTAGGGTTCAATATTGAGTTGGCCCGCCCTTTGCAGCTATAACAGCTTCAGCTCTTCTGGGAAGGTTGTCCACAAAGTTTAGGAGTGTCTATGGGAATGCTTGACCATTCTTCCAGAAGGGCATTTGTGAGGCAGGCACTGATGTGGATGAGGCTTGGCTCGCAGTCTCCACTCTAATTCATCCCAAAGGTGTTCTATTGGGTTGTGGTCAGGACTCTGTGCAGGCCAGTCAAGTTCCTCCACCCCAAACTCACTCATCCATGTCTTTATGGACTTTGCTTTGTGCACTGGTCCAAATCATTTGGTGGATTCTCAGGGGTTGGGTTTGGCCCCTTAGTTCCAGTGAAGAGAACTCTTAAGGCATCAGCATACCAAGACATGTTGGACAAATTTCATGCTCCCAACTTTGTGGGAACAGTTTGGGGATACCCCCCCTTCCACCAAATGATTTGGACCAGTGCACAAAACAAGGTACATAAAGATATGGGTGAGAGAGTTTGGGGTGGAGGAACTTGATTGGCCTGCACAGAGTCCTGACCTCAACCTGAAAGAACACCTTTGGGATGAACTAGAGTGTATAGTCAGGCCTTCTCATCCACATCAGTGCCTGACCTCACAAATGCGCTTCTGGAAGAACGGTCTAACATTCCCATAGACACTCCTAAACCTTGTGGACAGCCTTCCCAGAAGAGTTGAAGCTGTTATAGCTGCAAAGGGTGGGCCAACTCAATGTTGAACCCTACGGACGGAGACGCCATTAAAAGTTCATGTGCGTGTAAAGGCAGGCGTCCCAATTATTGGTAATATGATATATACACACACACACACACATATACACACACACGGTATATTGTACTAAAAATCATCTTGTACAGCATTTTATTAAAGGATCCCTACAGTCACAACATACATTTAACTTTATAACATCATGCAAGCAGTGATTCATGTACTGACTCCTCCTACTGACCAGCCCCTAAAACTCCTCCTCTCAGCACTTCTGTAGTGCAGAAGACCGGTGTTCTGACAAAAAACTCCAACTCGTCAAAATCTGCAATTACAGCTGCTGGACAGTCGGCGGAAGTGAGGTGGTTGGAGATTTTGGCAGAACACCGGCTATGTGAATTCTGTGACACAGCAGTGCCTTCTCACAGGGCATAGTGAATACCGGTCACGGAATTAAATGTGTGGGGATCTTCACAATGTAAGATTACTTTGCAGGGCTGAACAAAAGAAATTTCAACGTATATGGCTAACCCTAATCCCCCACCAATGGTGATCATTATTAATTTATTTCAGGTACTTATATAGCGCTGTCAATTTACGCATCACTTTACATGTACATTGTACATTCACATCAGCCCCTACCCTCAAGGAGCTGACAATCTAAGGTCCCTAACTTACATGCAGTGCTAGTTCACACCAGATGCAGTTCCATGCGCTTTTTTTCTGCATAAAAATGCATGCACAATGTTTTCCATGTATTCCAATGGCTCTAGTTCACACCAGTGCAGTCATTTTCTGGTGCAGAAAAAAAGTAGAGTATGCTGCATTTTTTCTGCACAGAACTGTACTAGAACATGGCAAATTGTATCAAAAATGCACTGGAACTGCGTGTGGTGTGAACTGTAAGCAAAAACTGATCCAGAACGTATGCGGAGTGCATTTTTGTGTTGTAACTTGGCCCTAAAAATACATGCACTGTGTTTTCCATGTATTCCAATGGCTCTAGTTCACACCAGTTCAGCCAGCTTCCTGTGCAGAAAAAATGTAGAGCATGCTGCATTTTTTCTGCACAGAACTGTACTGGAACATAGCAAATTGTGTTCACACCACATGCAGTTCCAGTGCGTTTTTTATACAATTTCCAGTGCAGTTCTGTGCAGAAAAAATGCAGCATGCTCTACATTTTTTCTGCACCGGAAAATGACTGCACTGGTGTGAACTAGAGCCATTGGAATACATGGAAAACATTGTGCATGCATTTTTATGCAGAAAAAAAGTGCATGGAACTGCATCTGGTGTGAACTAGCACTGATACATACTAGGCTCAATTTAGACCAAAGCCAATTACTCTACCAGCATGTCTTTGGAGTGTGGGAGGAAATCGGAGTACCCGGAGGAAACCCACGCAGGCACAGGGAGAACACGCAAACTGCAGGCAGGTAGTGTCGTGGTTGGGATTCGAACCAGCGACCCTTTTTGCTGCTAGGAGAAAGTGCTAACCACTACACCACTGTGCCACCCATTTTTATTAATATTTTGCTGGTACCTACCACCCTAGATAGCAAGAGGGAAATATAAAACAAATATGTGAAGTTTCAAAGTTCATCAGATAAGTAAAAATACGTTTGGCGAGGTCATTTCAGCTCTGGAATGCGCAGTTTGACAATTAAACAAATCCGCTATTGTGTCTGTCTGGACTGAAATCTACAAATCAGCTTGATGGGAGCGCCCTAAAAAACGCTATCTCTTTTACGGAGTTCACGGGTTAAATTACAACCAAAGCAGAGGCGAATCCATTCTCTGGGGATAATAGAATAGCTGAGGACAAACAGTCCTGACATGTTTACAATGGCACAGAACCAAAAGGCTAAACTCTGCTGGACATCTAACAGGTGCAGCTTTTACCAGACCCAAACCACACTTCACAAAAACACCCTTCATCTATCATCTACCGCAAGAAATATTCCCATGTTCTCTTGTATAATCTACCACATTAAATATTTCATAAAAACTTCCGAATATTTTCATTGGTAATCTATCAAGTTACATTTTTTTTTTGCTGAATATTTCCTCGTTTTTTTTTTACATAATCTAATATTTTTTTGCTAAATATTTTCTAAATATTTGTTGTTGTTTTTTATAAACTTATCACATTAAATTTGTTTTTGCTATTTTTTTCCCAATTTACTTGCATAATCTATCACATTAAATATTTTGTGCTAAATATTTCCTAATTTATTTTCATGCTTTTATCTAGACATTTCCCATTGTTAATATAGAACATAATATTTGTTACTATAACATAATATTTTTGCTAAATATTTCCCAATTGTTTTGTGTGTAATATGTTCTTGCATAAGAGCCAGTTCACACAGGGGTTATCCGACTTCAGGCACGACTTTGCTAGGCAATTTCAACATAACTTAACCACTTCCTTACTGGGCACTTAAACTCCCCTCCTGCCCAGACCAATTTTAGGCTTTCAGCGCTGTCGCATTTTGAATGACAATTGCGCGGTCCTGCAATGTTGTACCCAAACAAAATTTTATCATTTTTCCCCCACAAATAGAGCTTTCTTTTGGTGGTATTTGATCACCTTTTTATTTTTTGCGCTATAAACAAACAAAGAGCGATGATTTTGAAAAAAGAACAATAATTTTTACTTTTTTGCTATAATAAATATCCAAAAAAAATATATAAAAAAAAAAAATTATTCATCAGTTTTGGCCAATATATATTCTTCTACATATTTTTGGTAAAAAAAAAAAAAAAAAAAAAAATCGCAAGCCACGTATTTTGATTGGTTTGCGCAAAAGCAATTGCGTCTACAAACTATGGGAATATATTTATGGTGTTTTTACAATTTTTTTTTTTTTTTTACTAGTAATGGCGGCGATCTGCGATTTTTTTCATGACTGCGAAATTGGGGCCGACACTCAGACGTTTTTGACACATATATGGGACCAATGACATTTATACAGCGATCAGAAATTTAAAATGTCCACTGATTACTGTATAAATGTCACTGGCAGTGAAGGGGTTAACCTGCAGGGGGCAGTGAAGGGGTTAACAGTGTTCCCTGGGTGTGTTCTAACTGTGGGGGGGATGGGCTACCATGGGCATGAGAGATCTAACTGATCCCAGTGACAGGGATCAGTAGATCTGTTATGTCCCATCCGCAGAACGGAGAACCGCCGTGTTTAAATCGGCGGTTCCCCGTTCTGAGGCTGCTACAAGTGATCGGCGAGAGCGCGCCGCTGCAGGCTGCGAGTGCGCGCGAGGCAGGACGTCCATGGACGTCCGCCCAGATTTTCAGAGCCACGCTGTAGCCATCTTTCGGCTATAGCGCGATTCTGTACTGGTTAAAGCGACCTCCATGCCAGGGGACTGCCTGTGGGCAGAGAAGTGAGGGAGGGGGTTGCCTGGGTAATTCACTGGGTAAATTATTTTCTCTTTCCTGTAAAGCCGCTTCAATATGGGGATACAACTTGGAGGAGACTTCCATTGAATTCTATGGGCACAAGTCGGATAGAAGTCACCTTGCTCTAGTACAGGAACCTTTTTTGAAGTCAGAGCGACTTTAGTAGTGTACAGCCCCTTTCACACTGAGTGGGCTCCGCCAGCTCAGCGGGAGATCTCTCCGATGAGTGGCAGATGACAGCTCAGTCTCCGCTCACTGTGCAGGGATGGACTTATCAGCTCCCCGCTGTCCTCTATGGGCAGATTGGATGAAAACGAATCCGCCTGTCCGTTTTCATCCGATCCCATGCAATCCGATCGACGGATGGTGAACCTATCACCCATACGTCTATTTTAGTGGATCTTGACGGATCGGATGGCAGACGGGTGTCAGCGGACATATCTCCTGCCCATAGAGGTCTATGGGTGGCCAGCTTGGATCCGCCTGAAAAACGGACAGGGATTCGAGCGGTCTGATCGTGTGAAAGGGGCTTACAACGGCTCTCATTCACTTCAATGTGATTTTTTATGTCAAGCGACTTGGGTAGACACAAGTCGGATCCCAAGTTGCTGTAATGTGAACCAAGCCTAAATCTATCACATTAAAGTGGTTGTCAAGTCATGACAATCACTTCAAACTACAGGTAAGCCTACAATAAGGCTTACCTGTAGGTCCAGGAAATATCTCCTAAACTTGTACGGTTTAGGAGAGATCCCCTGTATCTGCATGTGCCGACCTCATCGACACATGAGCACTCAAGAATCGGCACCCGGGGTAGCCCAGGGTGCCATTTCTTCTGTTGACATGCTGTAAATGACGGCTCCCGTGCGCCAATCGACGGAGCCGCAGACGATGTCACCGGTCACAGTGGTGTGCCGAGACCGCTGCAACAGCTTCGTTCCGAGGTAAGTGTTTCATAATGAGCTAGTACTAGCACATTATGCCTTTTGCTTTGCAGGTTTTTTTTTTTGGGGGGGGGGGGGCGGCTTTACAACCACTTTAAATATTTTGCACTAAATATTTTCTTATTTTTTGCTAACCATTTCCTACTTTTTATTTCCTAATCACATTAAAGATTTTTCCTTAATTATTTCCCATTGTTTTCTTATAATCTATTTTCGCTAAATCCCCTCTTTGCTACCACAATAAACATTTTCTAATTATTTTTGCATAATCAAATTAAATATTTCCCTTTTTTTTTTGTATGATCAATCACATTTAATATTTCTCACTTATTATTTCCCAATAATTTTCAACCCAAAAAGGGCTTCCCATAAAAAGCAGACATGTTTTTTACATCTGTATCCTGCGCTGAATGTAATAAATGTGACTGCCATGAACAACCCATCTATTGATCTTTCACCAGCTTTGCGATAAAATAGTATTAATCCAACGCTGACATGCAGTAGGGGAATCCATAACAGTAATCACATAGGGAGTCTGGGAGGAAGTAGAAAACCGATCTGCTGAGCGTCATTATTAAATTATGGCATTTACGTTAAACCAATTTGCTGTCAAAAAGGGAAGCAAAATAGGTTGGCAGAGAGGTCAGCTCTGCAGTCATCATACTTGATGCTGGTAGTAATAAATAATAAGCACTGGTTGAACGGGGTGGTAACGTGAAATAACGTCCTCCCTTACATGTCACATGGCTCGCTGTCACTGCACACAACCAAGCACTGGTGCCTTGCAGTCAAGTGCCATCACATAGGGGAGGGGGGCTCTTCCCAGGGAGGGAGGGGGTGATCACATCTAAAAGATAAGCTAATGAATCAGGTGGGCGAGGAAGGGGAGTCCTACTGGCTCATTTAAAATGAAGGAGGGGGCACTGAACTGGGAAAAACTCACCCACATGATTTCTCATGGACACAAAAATACGCATTATTAGGGGCCCATTCACACTGCTGTGATGTGGTTCTCTAATAAAAATGGTGTCTGCGCCCATCTCAGAGCCGCAGTGCATTTTTTAAAACACAACCTGTTTTTTTTACATATATTTTAGTGCATTGGGAAGCCCAAAGTCACTGGCAGCACATCAAAACGCACATAAGGAGCATTTTGATGCGTTGGCAACAGGTTTTAAAGCAGAAATAAACTCTTGCCTCTCAGTAATGGGACGTGCTCACTCTTACGGACCTTGGGGTATGAGGTCTTTAGCTATCTTGATTGGTCTGTGTAGGTTGGCGCAAGTCTTGCGTATGCTGTGCCGTTCATCCTGACACATGGGCATCATGCAGAGAATGTACCCTAGTCGGCGTGGACGCAGATCAGCGTACATTTTAAAGAATACTGCATACAAGCGAGTAACTTTATTTTACTTCATAAGTGAGATAGCATAATAAGTATCCTGCCTATGTGTGATAGTTTTTACTATAGGTTTAGTTCCACTTTACCCCCCTGCCAACCGTGTAATAATATGTGGTGGCAGGAAAAGTGGGCTTTACGCCAGTCCCTGTGCATATTTGTTCATGGCAGGATGAGGTCTGTGTACTTAGTTTGTAAGCTCTAAGACAACATTCACATTACAGCGTTTTGAATCGTGGGCAGATTTGCTGCGAATCTGCCCGCGCCCATATGTGAATGACAAAATGCGGGACTCGCATTTAAGATGCCATTCATTTGAATGACACCTCAAAATGCGGAGCGGGTGTGCCGCGACTGTCAGGGGATAAAGCATGCTGCAATCGCGGCAACCAGCACCACAAGATGCATGTCGGCCAAAAATAGTTCAGGAGCTACTTTGGGGCGACATGCGCGATTTCAGCACGCTTTATCGCCCGACAATCGCGGCAGGCCCGCATCGCTTTTTGAGGTGTCATTCAAATGAATGGCATCTCAAATGCGAGTCCTACGTTATGTCATTCACATATCGGTGCTGTCAAATTGCGGGCAGTAAGGCTGCAAATCTGCCCGCGATTCAAAAAGATGTAGCCTAACGAGCAGGGCCCTCTGATTCCTCTTGTACCAAATTGTAGTGTAATGTCTGCCTTCATTTTGTAAAGCGCTGAACAAACTGCACAAAAATCAAGTATAATAATAATGTCACCGACCGCTCTCAGTCAAGGCTTCAGATCTAAAGTCAGCATGGCGAGACTTACAACTCATGTTGTAAGGCACTGCGCAAACTGTTGGCGCTATATAAATCCTGCATCATAATACTTCATGTGACTGCTATGTAAGCCAATCATAATAAAGCCTAAGCCACCGTTCACATTAGTGCGATTTCTCCTGCGACAATGGAAATCACACTGTTCTCTATTCACATCAATGCAACATGGTGCAGTGCGAATTTTGAAAGTGCGCTTCTTTTGCTGTAGCGTAGATCTATAGACTTCAATAGGAGTGAATGAAAACCACATGTACATGCATTTTTCGCAGGGTTTGGGGTTCAGTCTCCTCTCCTTGCATAAAAATGCATCAAAAACACACTAAAAAATGCATAGTTAGGCAGCAGCACTAGTGTGAACCTAGGCTAAAGAGCCGCCCAAAGAGTGGCTTAAGCGCCATGTGACCGCTGCAATTGCGCGCACAGTGGTCACATGGTTGGGCTCCTGTCCCGCTGCTTCCCGATCAGTAGCCTTACTGTGTGGTAAAGCCCACCTGTCTTGCTGCTACACATATGCATTACTTAGGCCTCATACACACGGACGATTCTTAAAAAACAAACAAAACGTCGGGCCTGAAGTCAAGGAAAAAAAAAAAAAAAAAAAGCTAGCGTCCGCGTCAATAGGCGTTTTTTTTTTTTAAATCATCCCTCTGCTATTTTTCAACCAAAAAACTACGGTACAGTATTAGTTGGCGTTAGTTGCCGTTTTGCGGCGTCGGCGTCAAAAAACGCCAAAACGTTACAGCCTCAGAACGCACTGGCGGTGGGTTCTAGTTTTAGCTCACTAACGCCGACGCCATCTACAGCTCAAAAACATTGGGGGCCATTGACTAAGATGGAGAGCTGCAAAAAACGCCAGAAAACGCCGGCGTCAAAAAACGTCCGTGTGTATGAGGCCTTAACGTTAAGCCTAGGTCCACATTGCTACGTGTGGACCACCGCATGGCATTCGCATTCCTGTGCACATCACATGCATTTTGTATGACTCAAATCGCATCGGCACCAAAGTGGTGCACGACCCTTTTTTGCCCCTGGCAATCGCACTGAGTTTTGTGATGTTTTGGGGGTGCCGTTAATCTAACACTGACACCTGCAGCAGATCGTATGAACGTTGTGTGATTGCTTTGGCGTGCAACGCGGGGGAAACGCAGCGAATCTTGTGTTGTTTCCCACATCGCATCAGTGTGAACCAGGGCTAAGGGGTGAACAAGACTTAATGTCTATTAACCCTTGCCACTCCAAATTTTTAAAAAAATGCTCATAGATGCACGACAACGCCACAAAAAGCGCACACAGATCTAAATGATCCTTACATAGGTGTGCAAAACTATATCCAAACAATCTTCTAGTCTAGTGCATTGTGACCAAGTGTCAGTGTATAGGGAGAGAGAGGGTGGGTTTCATCTCATGAATGATACGCTGGTTGCCATGGGCAACAGCAAGCCTCTGCCCAGCTCTCACCAACTTCCATGGCTAGTCCCCCATCCCTATGTACACACATAGCCCTGCCATGGGTTCCCGGAGACACAGGACAAGGGTGTCCCCACATAGAGGAAGTGAGAAGTTCCGGTAGGCGGACACTTACCTGCTGTAGAGAGTGCTCCGGGAAGTTCTCTCCGTCCTGGGCAGTATGGCGGAGTGACATAGACCCCGCTCAGCACCAAGTCTGCTCAATAGAGGAGCGCAGCCTGGCAGCAGGAGGAGGAGGAGGAGGCGGGGGTTGGG
>BLSH010247590.1:8285-22542 GCA_018402905.1 Glandirana rugosa
CCCCATTTTTTGTAGGGCACTTGCCCTAGTTTGAAGATGATTTTAGAACAGTTATATGGCTTCTACCGTTAATTGATACTTTTCAGACACAGCTTGAAGATGATCCACATTCACCTCCATTTTTGCATTTTTTATGTTTTTATTTTTTTAAAAATATTTAAAGTTATTTCCCTGTCCCCATTTTTTTGTAGGGCACTTGCCCTACCCTTACCCCCATTTTACTTCCTTTTGCAGCCCTCTGGGGCTTTCCAGGACTTTCCTACAGCCATTTTTGTGCCTAAAAGTTCGGGTCCCCATTGATTTCAATGGGGTTCGTTGTCCGTGCGATCGTTCGGGTTCCGTCCGGACCCGGACTTTGTCCCGAAGTTCGGATGGACCAGCAGAACCCGAACGTCCAGGTGTTCGCTCAACTCTAATTACTACAAAAAAAAACAAAAACAAAAAAAAAAAACCACATAAGCAAACCTCTATGCTTTGCACTTTAATGATAAATCCCACGTACACACACACAGCCACACACACGTATATATTCTGCAAAGTTGATTAAATATTATCTATTTTTTCATTCAATGTACCTAGAGGGCATTTAGTATTTTTTTTTCTTTGAAGTGGGAATTCAAAGTATCAGTAAAATTAATCTTACACACTGATTTTAATGAGATGGGGTCACTGAACAGACATTTAATGATGCTATCTATAGAGTAATACATAAGAGCAAAAATAATGTATCTCAATACTGCTCTTGTCAGCTGGTTCATCTTAATCACAGTTAGTTCTGGTTGCAAACCTACCAAATAGCTATTAATTATTTATTCAACAAGACACATTGAGAATATTGGTGTAGAATTTTTTCAAACTAGGGATGAAGGAATCTGCCCAGGTTTGATTGACAGAGACCAAATATGAACTTAGCTGCAAACAAACCCCAATAGAGTCTATGGGGTGAATTTTGATTTGCACAAGGGGTTGAGCACTTCAATTAAGGACATCTAGCAAAGCAAAAAATTTGCAGGCAACATTGAAAAAAATCATTTAAAACTGCATGCTTGGGAGATGCTTTAAGCAATATGTGGAGCAAAAGACAATATTAGTGAAACCATATTTGATATTTTCACTTTTACATTTAGCTTTGTTTAAATACAGCAGTAGAATCTCAGTTGGGTTGCGATATAAACAAAAAAAGAGCGACAATTTTGAAAAAAAATTGCTATAATGCATATAAAAACATATATATATATAAATAAAGAAATGTATTCGTCAGTTTCGATATGTATTGTTATACATTTTTTTGGTAAAAAATCGCAATAGGTATATTAATTGGGTTGCACAAAAGTTATCGCATCTACAAACTATGGGACTAGATTTATGGCGTTTTTTATTATTTTTTTTTTTTTACTAGTTATGACAGCATTCTGCGATTTTTATTGGGACTGCGATATTGCAGCAGACAGATAGGACACGTTTGACACTTTTTTGGGACCAATGCCATTTATGCAGCAATCAGAGCTTTAAATAGCCACTAATTACTGTATAAATGTCATTGTAAGGGAAGGGGTTAAACTCTAGGGGGTGATCAAAGGGTTAACTGTGTGCCCTCACTGTGTTATAACTGTGTGGGGGTTGGGCTGGCCGGGGCATGACAGATCTAACTGTTCCCGATTTACAGGGAACAGTAGATCTGTGACATGTCCTCTGTCAGAACAGGGAACCGCTGTGTTTCCATCGGCGGATCCCCATTCTGGCTCTAGAGTAGGCAATCGCGGGTTGCCGGCGGACATCAAGTCCGCCCGACCCGCGGGCACACTTACGGGAGTGCGTAGTGGGCACACGCGACGACATACAATGGAAGCGGTTTGTGCAGCCGGGCCAAGCTGCCAAAGTACAACTGCAGCTGCTGGTCAGCAAGCGGTTAAAAGGCTCTTGGGCATGCATCTTAAAGAACACAACATACAGGGACATGGGAAATAATTATAGACACTGACACGCATACACCTACACAGGTTGAAATGGATGGACTATTGTCTTTATTAAACCTTACCTATCTGCTATGTAAATATATACATACAGCATATATGATTCTGCGCGGCTGGCCTGCGCTGTAGCTGTAAAACTACCCATGGTTGTGGACAACAATGAATCTAAATAGACATGTGCATGATGAAAAAAATTATTTTGTTTCATTTCGTTTTGATTCGTTAATCTAGTTATTTTGTTTATTTAAATTCAGTTGGTTCATTCAATTCCTATTCGGAATTCATATTCGGAATTTTTTTAATTTTCTTCAAATTTACTGTTTTTCCATTCAAAATGTTAAATATAATGATACATTTTCAAATTGGTCAAAAAGAAAATGTTACATGGTTTTCGATACGAATGCAGCAAAGTGAACAAAGAAAAGAAAGATCTTCATCAAATATATAGTTACATAGTTAGTCAGGTTGAAAAAAGACACAAGTCCATCTAGTTCAACCAAAAAATAAATAAATAATAATAATTTACAAATAACCATACAATCCCATATACAATCCTTCACCCACAGTTGATCCAGAGGAAGGCAAAAAAACCCCAGCAAAGCATGATCCAATTTGCTATAACGGGGGAAAAAATTCCTTCCTGATCCCCCGAGAGGCAATCGGATACACCCTGGATCAACTTTACCTATAAATGTTAGTACCCAGTTATATTATTTACATTAAGGAAAGAATCCAGGCCTTTTTTAAAGCAATCAACCGTGCTGGCCAAAACCACCTCTGGAGGGAGTATATTCCACATTTTCACAGCTCTTACTGTGAAGAAACATTTCCGTATTTGTAGATGAAATCTTTTTTCCTCTAGATGTAAAGAGTGCCCCCTTGTCCTTTGTGATGACCTTAAAGTAAATAACTCAACACCAAGTTCACTATATGGACCACTTATATACAGTATTTGTACATGTTGATCATATACCCTCTTAACCTTCTCTTCTCAAGAGAGAATAAATTCAGTTCCTCTAGTCTTTCCTCATAGCTAAGCTCTTCCATGCCTTTTATTAGTTTGGTTGCCCTTCTCTGTACTTTCTCCAGTTCCCCAATATCCTTTTTGAGAACTGGTGCCCAAAACTGAACTGCATATTCCAGATGAGGTCTTAATAATGATTTGTACAGGGGCAAAATAATGACTCTTTAAATCATCTTTGGCTTAACAAAAACAGCATTATTTTGAAATGGTACTCTAATAACACACAGTCTTTGATTTCATCATTATGTGTAGTTAGAATTTGACTGGAGTTCGAGGTAAATTTCCATTTGAATTTCCGAAGTTCTGACAAATTTTGTTACTTTATTCGGAGCATTTGGTAAAATTTGTTTATAATGTATTTCGGGTATTCAGATACATCCGAATCTCCAAATAACGAAAATTTTGTCTGAATATTAATTCGGAACGAAACAAACCACACATGTCTAAATCTGAACCTCCTCCCTAGTCCTAATAATAACTAACTAGTAACCATATTGGCTACAGCTTTAAAATTCCAAAAATATGAGCTGTGTAATTGAAAGCTATCTTAAATCGGCTTTAGCCTAGGTTCACATCTGTGCGGGTGGTACCCGCTGTGGGTCTGCACCTGTTCCCACAGCTGCAACCACCCACACAAAAGACGCAGATGTGTGCAGGTGACATTAACGATAATCGCACAATGCATGCACTGGAAATTGCTCCCACACTGGGAACCTCGCTGCACTTGCGGCGATTTCTTAACTTCTTCCCGCCCGCGCCATAGCCGAATGACGGCTACAGCGCGTCAATAGACGTCCTCCCATTTGGCTTGTGCTGGGCGCGCTCCCGCGGGTGCCCGCGGGTCGGGCGGACCCGATGTCCGCCGGAGACCCGCGATCTCCTTTCAGAGAGGAGGAACGGGGAACCGCTGAAGTAAACACGGCGGTTCCCCGTTCTGAGAATGGGACATGACAGATCTACTGATCCCTGTCACTGGGATCAGTTAGATCTGTTATGTCCCGACCAGCCCATCCCCCCCACAGTTAGAACACACCCAGGGAACATAGTTAACCCCTTCACTGCCCCCTGCTGGTTAACCCCTTCACTGCCAATGACATTTACACAGTAATCAGTGGACATTTAAATTTCTGATCGCTGTATAAATGTCATTGGTCCCAAAAATGTGTCAAAAACGTCCGACATGTCTGCTGCAATATCGCAGTCCCGATAAAAATCGCATATCGCCGCCATTACCAGTAAAAAATAAATAAATAAATAAAAACGCCATAAATCAATGTCCATAGTTTGTAGGCGCTATAACTTTTGCGCAACCCAATCAATAAACGCCGATTGCGATTTTTTTTACCAAAAATATGTAGAACAATATAAATCGGTCAAAACTGATGAATAAATTTGTTTTTTTATTTTTTATTTTTGGATATTTATTATAGCAAAAAGTAAAAAATATTGTTTTTTTTTCAAAATTGTCGCTCTTTTTTTGTTTATAGCGGCGATCAGAAATGACGCAGAGGGGATCAAATACCACCAAAAGAAAGCTCTATTTGTGGGGAAAAAAGGACGCAAATTTTGTTTGGGTACAACGTCGCACGACCGCGCAATTGTCATTCAAAGAGCGACAGCACTGAAAACTGAAAATTGGTTCGGGCAGGAGGGGGGTTTAAGTGCCCAGTAAGGAAGTGGTTAAATGCTGAAATGGTCTTTTTTGGGCCGTTTCCAGAGGCACAGCAGCCCATTCAAATGAATGGGCTGTTCTGCCCATTTTCATCAGGACGCAATGGGGGGAAAACTATCCCCCAAACTATAAAGAGTTCATAGAGAGATATAAAAACATGATAGACATTCTAAACTTGCCCTAATCTACCTCTAGAATAGACAGGCTCATAATACCTATAATAGTAATAGTTAAAAGTTTAATGCCCCTATAAAACATGCAATTTCAGTAAACTTAAACTTTATTATCAACTTACGTTACATGCTTATTTACCATTGTTTATTGTGATCTACCTCCTGTGTAAGAAATAGACACAGTATAAGTTTAACTTATAAATTGACGATGTATTGAATGTTTTGTTACTTCCCTTTTGTACAAATATTGCTTTTTTTCCAAACAAGGTTTATTTGGGTACAAACAGTGCTTACAGAGTAAATGTTATAAACATCATGTATTCAAAAGCCAACATAGTGAAGTATCATTGGGCTTTCGCCCCTAACTTGTAGCATTATTATATCATCAAACATCACAGACGATTAGTCTATATTCTGGCATATAGCGAGTAGGCATAACGATAACAGTCAGGGGCTAGGGGTTTGAGATGTATGACTTCAACTTAAGCAGTTTATAACATTCTCGCATAGAGAAGATGATTGTGATTGAAGGCCCATCAACTTTCATGTAATATCTTGCATTTAGGGTGGGGCAGGGGTTCGTGGTCTTAATTTCTGTAAAAGGGTGATGAGGATATGAATTCAGCTCTGGCCAATGTCATCCTCCTATTGGTGTATAGTTCCTGGGGTAGTTAGGCCCCCACGTAGAATGGGGGGGTTGGGGGAGGGGGAGTGGATGTGGGGGAACCAGTGCTCTTACTGCTGACACGATGGGGGTATGACCTTCAAAGTGTAAGGAGGGAGATGTTGAAGACCCCCTGAGAGACATTCCGCAGTGCATTTATCCTTTATCGTTTGTGTGTTAATAGTTGAGGAGGTATCATTCATTGTATCAGTATGGATGGAGTATTCCATCCACAAAATGTTTAGGGTGTCAAGGTATGTGGAAGCTGGATGGAAAAGTAGCGTGGACATAAATGTGTTTGGAATTTGGAAATTCAGAAATAAGAAAGAACATTTGAAATAGTAATAAATAACTATTAAATTATAGGTATTGGAATTTCCTTGAAAATTTGGCTGTTAGTGAACTTAAATATTAAATTTATCCCTAACAGCCATATTTTCAAGGAAATTCCAATACTTATAATTTAATAGTTATTTATTATTTACTTATTACTTCAAATGTTCTTTGTTATTTTTGAATTTCCGAATTTTCGAATTTCCAAATTTTGGATTTTCGACTGTTCCGATTGCCGAATTTCTGAATTATCGCAATTCTCGCAATTGCTGGATTCACGAATATCCAGATTTCCAATTTCCAAGTTTCCGAATTCCGAATAAAAATAAAAAAATAAAAAACGATACGAAATGAAAACAAACAAATTGTTCAGCCATGCACAAGTCTAGTGACAAGCCCGGTGATAGTTACCCAGGTCCGGGAGACCAATTTTCCCTTTTTGTTTGGCTCGGGTTAATTGGGTATAATTAATGCGCATGCCTTTTCTGCCCCACAGAAAAGTCGTGCAAATTTTTGGTAGGTACATAGGAATTCTGCGGGTAGTTCTATCGGCACAGTTTACATTACATAAAGCAAGCGTGAGAGTACATTCATTTTTAGTACCACATCTCTCCCAAACCAGGAAAATACGAGTTTATCCCATTTTTGGAGCTCTTCTGATATGGTCCATAAAGTTATTAAGTAGTTTCTAGTGGAAAGTTCCGCTAGGCGTACTGGCAGTTGCATGCCCAAGTATGTAATCACCTTGGATTGCCAGGTGAACGGGAAGTTATGTTTGCATCGTTCGACTAGTGAAGCTGGTAGAGTAACATTGAGGGTTTGTGATTTGTTAAAGTTCATTTTTAAGTTGGAGACAAATTGAAATAGGCAAAAGTCCTGCATACGTTTGGGTAGGGTAGTATGTGGCTCCGAGAGAAATAGTAGAACATCATCCACAAAAGCAGCTACTTTGTATTGGTAGTTTGCAATTGTTATCCCTTTTATATTTTCTGTCTCTCTGAGTCATCTAAGAAAAGGTTCTAGTGTGAATGGAGAAGGCGTTCGATAGGAGGCCATTGACCCGGACTTTGGCTGAAGGTGCTGTCTAGAGAGCCATAATAAAATGTAGCAAGCGAGTCTGCGTACACAACTTCTGGAGTAACATTGCTAGATAGTCCCAGGCCAGCCTGTCAAACGCCTTCTCTGCATCTAGGGATAGAAAGAAGTCCTGTCTTTTGGATGTGGTGAGCCAATGATGGATATTGATTGCTTTGATTGTGTTGTCCCTTGCTTCCCTCCCTGGTATGAATCCTACCTGGTCTTTTAAAATCAGGGTGTTGATAATGGGTGCTAGGCAATTAGCTATTATTTTGGCACATATTTTGAGGTCTACATTAAGTAGAGAGATTGGGCGATAGTCACTAGATTGGGGTCTTTTCCTGCTTTTGGAATCACTTTGATATGTGCCTCGAAGATGTTGGCTATATTAATTCCTGGGTTGGCCAGTGAATTGAAAGCATGCAGAAAGGGATTGGCAAGGTCGTCGCCAAATGTTTTATAGTAAATAGCCGTATATCCATCCGGACCTGGGCTTTTCCCTGGCTTCAGTTGTTTAATTGCTGTCTTGAATTCCTCAAAAGTTAAGACACCGTATATTTGACTGGCTTGCTCATAGGGGATTGCTCAAGGAAATCACAAATTATTTCCAATCACGGTCTAGGATCATTGGGTGGGTGGTGGGCTGGAGGTAGGTTGTATAAATTTGAATAATACATTTCAAATTATGCAGCGATATCTGCAGAGGTCGCCAAATTTTGGCCTTGCAGTGTTTGTATATGGTGAATCGTGGAAGCTGCCTTTCTAGCTTATAAGGCTCTGGCTAGGTGTTTGCCACTTTTGTTCCCCTGTTCTTAGTACAGTTTGTGAGAGAGCCCAAATTTATGTTTAGTTTTCTGGTTTAATTCTGATATGGGTCTGTAGTAGCTCCGCATACACCCATTGGGAAAGCACACATTTGTGAGTCTCTTCAAGTGTCCTCACTGACTGTATTAGGCACTCTAGGTGGGCCTTTGCGGTCCGTTTCCGTGCGGTAGCTATGGAGAGGAGAGTTCTGCGTAGTACACATTTGTGCATTTCCCATTGGGTGAGCAGAGCCACATCAGGGGTATTGTTTTCTTTGAAGAAATTGTATAAAGATTCACGTATGTGGGATCTGATATTGCCATTGGCTCAATCGTCACATTGAGAAAGAAAAGAAGGTCTTTTTGAGTCAGAAAAAGATAGTCTATCCTAGAGTAATGGTTGTGAGGTGGAGAGAAAAATGTAAAGTCTTTTGTGTTAGGGTGCAGTGTTCTCCACGCATTATGTATCAGGAGGTTGTGTAATTGTAACTTGATTTGTTTGAGTGCACGAAAAGGAATCGAGGAAGTACCTGACACGGTGTCCTCTAGGGGATTGAGCGCAGCGTTGAAGTCTCCCCCCAGAATCAGTGTTCCCGACTGAAAGGCAGAGAGTGTTTGAGGTACATCTCGCAAAAACCCAACCTGCATCGTATTGGGGCTATATATATTGGCGTGGGTAAGGGGTCTCCCCCATAGAGAGCCTTTGATAAACAAATATCTGCCATCAACATCTATTAGAGGGTCAGCTATTTGTAATGTAATGCGTTTGGAGATTAAAATAGATACTCCTTTAGTCTTTGCGTGTTTGTTTGTCGCATGGAGGGCAGTTGGGAGGCCCAAGTTGGTTAGTTTCGGGATACAGTCCGAACGAAAGTGCTTCTCCTGCAGGAATAGTATGTCAGCTCCAAGGCTCCATGTGATAGGAGTTGTGAACGTTTCTCTGATAGATTAAGTCTCTTCGCATTAATAGAGACAATTTTAAGCTTGGCGTCAGCAATTTTTGTCATGTCAGAAGACATCATGTTATGATGGAGCGCTGGAATTTTATAAAAAGGTAGGTGAGATGTTCATCAGAGTTTGCAATATCATTAGCTAGGGTGTATCCTTGTGTCACTTACCAGACTGGTGGTGTAGGAGCACATGGATAAAGTGGGACTAGACTTCCCTTCTGCTATAAAAGTCCAAAGCAGATCAGTTATTTTCTGATACAGTTTAGCAGTAGAGGTGTATTTTTACTGAACAATGAGCCAGTCAATCAAGCACAGAGCTAGGGGTTAAAGATAACTAGATTTGAGCGAACCCGAACTTTCGGGTGTCCGTGTCCCGAACCCGAACGTTTGAGAAAAAGTCTGGGTTCGGGTTCTGGGTTCTGGTATTTTATCACGCATGTTGAATAGCTGAATCGTTCGGGTTCGGTCCGGGGTTCTGCTATTTTACTCCACGTGTTGAGAAGCTGCAGGGCAGCCAATCAACAAGCGTTTCACTGGTTTTCCCCAGAAGTCATCACAGCCATGCCTACTAATGGCATGGCTGTGATTGGCCAGTGCATCATGTGACCCAGCCTCTATATGAGGCTGGAGTCACAGTGCTGCATGTCACATGCTCTCAGGTTAGTGTAGGGAGAGGAAGCTGCCGGCGCTGTGAGGGACAGATTGTGAGGGACAGATTGCAGATCTAATAACTAGGTAGAGATTACTACTATTGCTGTGAGGGACAGATTGCAGTGATAATAGCTAGGTAGAGATTACTACTACTGCTTTGAGGGACAGATTGCAGATCTAATAACATCTCATCCTGCATTACAGAACGATCTGATTACAGAACGATCTCTCATCCTGCATTACAAAACGATCTGATTACAGAACGATCTGATACTGGACTAGGTAGAGATTACTGATGCTTTGAGGGACAGATTGCAGATCTAATATCATCTCCCATTTTTTTCCTTTTGCAGCCCTCTAGCACTTTCCAGGACCTTCTTACAGCCATTTTTGTGCCGAAAAGTTCGGGTCCCCATTGACTTCAATGAGGTTCGGGGTCCGGACTCAAGTTCGGGTAACGTACGGTACCGAACCCGAACGTTTCCACGAAGTTCGACCGAACCCGCCCAAACCTGAACATCCAGGTGTTCGCTCGACTCTAAAGATAACAACCAAGTTAGTGCAACAGTCTGGCACTCTTAGCAGAATGGTGTAACATACATGAA
This sequence comes from Glandirana rugosa, assembly GCA_018402905.1. Lineage (NCBI taxonomy): Eukaryota > Metazoa > Chordata > Amphibia > Anura > Ranidae > Glandirana > Glandirana rugosa. The sequence continues at coordinate 18,211 of BLSH010247590.1, forward strand.
CTTCAACATGAACAATAACTGACCATCGTCATATAAGGTGGGGTTCTTAGGCCGGAACAACTGGAAAGAGCAGTATTAGAAACCTTAGAGATATAGTTCAGTCTCGGCTGGCTTTGCGATGTGCAGGGGAGGATGGCTGACTCTCTCCGTGGGATGAGCATCGGTTAGCAGGAGCCTGGTGTTCTGGGCTCGGTAATTTTGTGGCTTATGGAGGTGAGAGGTCTTCCTTGCATCTGTAGCTCCATGGGTTCCCCTTCCGGTAGAGGTGGTAGGTGTAGGCCGCTGTACCAGTCAGGAAGGTCCACAGGAGGCAAATCTAGGTCCCTGCAGAATGATTGTAGGTCTTCTGGGCCTCAAAGGGTGACTGTGTGTCCCAGGTGGTTGACTGACAGACAGAATAGAAACTTCCATCTGTACGGTATATTTCTGGCCCGCAGATGTTAAAGCAAGGGACGGAGGTCTGTGTTGCAGAGGGATGTGAGAGAGATCCTGGTATAGCTTTATTTCCGCTCCGCGGTACAGGATAAGGTTCCCATTTCACGCCTTGCGAAGGACCTCTTCTTTAAGCCTAAAGTTGGCTATGCAGCAGACCATGTCCCTGGGGGGGTACCCATCTCTGCCCCTGGGACATAGGGCCCGATGTAGTCTCTCAATCTCAATGGGTGCTTCTGGAGGTCTATCCAGGAGATCATTGAAAATAGCTAGGATTGCTTGATTTAGCTGGCCAGATTCAGTTGCCTCAGGGAGCTCTTGCACCTGTACATTGTGATGTCTCCCCCATTATCTAAGTCTTCTAGATGTCTGTGTAACTAACAGATATGTGCAACATGGGCATCTGAGGCACGTAGGCTCGTAGGTCATCTAGGTTAAGTGATCTGCTGGAAGCCAGGGCCGCCTCCTCCATTTGAGATGAGAGAGAGCGTCTGGGGCTGCTGCTGCCAGAGCATGGGACGTGCTGTGAGGAAGACTGTGAGGAGGTCACCATTGCTCCTTTCTGCTGATTCCAGAATAGCTCCAGAATAGTGCCGCTCAGCTGCGTGACTGGGCACGTGGGTGATTGGGAACGTGATCGCCATGTGCTCCGGTCTAGTTTCCCCATATTTCTGCTCGGGAGCTCCTTCAGCTGGGAATGAAGCGGACCTCGATGTGGCGGAGGGAGGAGATTAGCAGCCATTCCAGTCAGCGTTCCGACCACGCCCCTGTACAAATTTTAAATATACATATTGATACAAAAAAAGTGTATTTGAATGTACATCAACCCCTCTGCCTCCCCTACCCTGTACACCTATTGCTGCAGACACTACTTTTCTATTATACAGGTCAAGTTTTCATGAGCAGTCTGAGCCAGTAATCCATTAGCAGCACCTTTAATTAGTGCATGCATCAAGAAAACCAATTGTTATGGCAAATTTCTGTCTGCATACAGTTAATGTGCTTACAGTGAAAAGTCTCTGATGGGGCATTAGAAGTGAAGTGTAGGCACTCTATGCAATTACCTTTTTTATGCTGAAGGTGGCATTCCCAAATTCTCCATAAGAAACATAGCTGCTCTGTGAAAGAAGGCATATGGATCAGCAGACTGGGGAATTGTTATTACATATAGCAACAGAACAATGACCCCAATGCCTTGAATCATATAGATATGGGGGGGATTTATTAAAATTGGAGAGTGCAAAATCTGGTGCCGTTGTGCATAGAAACCAATCAGCTTCCAGGTTTTATTGTCAAAGCTCAATTGAACAAGCTGACTGGCTACCATGCACAGCTGCACCAGATTCTGCGTGCCACAGTTTTAGTAAATCAACCTCACATGGTGTCAACATGTAGAGCTGTCTAAAGCTGATTAGAAGACATTGGGGTTGATTTACTAAATCTGGTACAGCTGTGCATGGTCAGCTTCTAACTTGTTCAATTAAGCTGTGACAAAAAAACTGGAAGCTGATTGGTTTCTATGCAGAGCTGTATCAGATTTTGCACTCTCCAGTTTTAGTAAATAAACCCTATTGTCTTTTATTACTAGAACTTAAGCAGTACTATATATTCAACATATTCTGCCAATTTTAATTTGCATATTGAATTAGAGGAACATACTAGAATGATTGAGGGGATTGATGCATATTAACAGGGCTAACAACCCATTCCTTTTAAGGGCCACACATGATTACTACAGTGCCCAGAGTCCTTTTTTATTTCAGGTAAGGTACAAAGATCCTGCATAATGTAAATATACCAGTTAAAACACTGAAATGGCCATATTAAAACAGCACTTTCATTGCAAGAAAATTATGAATATAATGTACATAGAAACCTGGACTTGAAGTGGCACTCATGTGTTCAAATGAACAATGTCAGTTGCACTTATAAAATCAGCTTCTTGTTCAATATTTTTATTGAGGTTTAACAAAGTGAACAGAAAATGAACATTGTCTTCAATACAATAAGAGTTACTAAGAAGTATCATATATAAGGGTACAAACGACAAATAGAAAGAGCATGGTGGAACATTGTACGCCATTCTGGGCTGAATGCATGGTGCGGAGTATTGTCTAGCGCTCCCAGACACCCCATCTGGGAACAAACTGTGCCGTGGGGGGAAGAAAACACGTCCAACTTTTGGGGATTTATTCAAACATTTGTAAGGAAGGGGACAATAGATTCCAGATAAGGAATGCAAGTAATAGTGTTAGAGTCATTGGCACAAAACAAGTGTAATATGACATTAAATATCGTTCAAAAAAGTTCAAAGGAGGCCAAGTGGCAATTCAACATGAAGTAAAGAAGGATTATGTACCTTGAGTTGCATTGCGGTTTTTTACTCCTGAATCATGTCGGACGGGCATTGAGAAGTGTCACCAAGCCTCAAGACTCCTCACCTCAACAGTGATTTTATATTTGCTTGCATGATACATTCTGAACGTATAGTATATACACTCAATTTTTATGGTATTCATATCAATAAACGTATTCGATTTTATATACTTTGATTCTAAGTTGCCTTAACCACTTTAAGACCAGGTCTCTTTTTGGAGTTCAGTGGTTACGAGTTAAAATTAGGTTTTTTTTGCTATAAAATTACTTAGAACCCCCAAACATTATATATAGATTTTTTTCTAACACCCTAGAGAATAAAATGGCGACTGTTGCAAAAATTTGTCACACCATATTTGCGCAGCGGTCTTACAAGCGAGATTTTTTTTTAAAAGTGTTAAAAAATAAGACATCAGTAAAGTTAGGCCAATTAGCCACAATCCATATTGTAAAAGATAATGTTACGCCGAGTAAAATGATACCCAACATGTCATGTTTCAAAATTGCGTCCACCTGCGGAATGGCGACAAACTTTGCAACATAAAAATCTCCATTGGCGACGTTTAAAAAATTCTACAGGTTAGCAGGTTTGAGTTACAGATGAGATCTAGTGCTAAAATTATTGCTCTCACTCTAATGATCATGGCGATACCTCACATGTGTGGTTTGCACACCGTTTTCATATGTTGGCGGGACTTACGTTTGTGTTCGCTTCTGCGTGCGCGCTCGCAAGGACGGTGCACTTTAAATTTTTTTTTTTTTAATTATTTATTTTAATTTTTATTTTTACACTGTTCTTTTAAAAAAAAATGTGATCACTTTTATTCCTGTTACAAGAAATGTAAACATTCCTTGTATAGAAAAAAGCATGACAGGACCTCTTAAATATGAGATCTGAGGTCAAAAAGACCTCAGATCTCATATTTACACTTAAATGCAAAAAAAAAAAAAAAAATGACATCACAAAAAAAAATGTCCCCTTTAAGACCATTGGGCGGAAGTGACTTGTGACGTCGCTTCTGCCCAGCCATGTTATGGACACTGGGAGGGATGGACGAGATCATTTCCGCCACTGCCGGCGGGTCCAGTAAGCGGCGGAGATGACCGGAAAGCGCCGGGGGGGCACCTCTCCCGCCGCTGATAAAAGTGATCTTGCGTCAAATCCGCCACCGAGACTACTTTTATCTGACGCGGAATGGCCGCCTGAAAAAATAGATACCGGGGTTATGGTAGCTATCTGCTACCATAACAACGGTATTCCACTTCAAACTGCCGCCGTATTATGACGGCGGGCGGTCCGGAGGTGTTTAAAAGTCCCATGTTGCTTGGGGGTTACATACCTTCTGTCTATATAATATATATTGGGATGTTGGCACTAGGGCTACCCACCCAGGTGGTAAAACAGCTATAACAAGTAGAGTTGAGCGAACCTCTGGAAGTTCGGGTTCTGCTGGTCCGGCCGAACTTCGGGACAAAGTCCGGGTCCGGGTCCAGACGGAACCCGAACGATCGCACGGACACCGA
>BLSH010247616.1:29669-40430 GCA_018402905.1 Glandirana rugosa
AGTGGGTACGTAGGCACGAGTGATTAGGCAGTGGGTAAGTAGGCACGGGTGACGGATGAGTGAGCACGGATGCATGGGTGATGGATGGGTGAGCACAGATGCGTGGGTGATGGATGGGTGGGCACGGATGGGTGAGCATGGATGCATGGGCGACGGATGGGTGAGCACAGATGCATGGGTGACAGATGGGTGAGCACGGATGTATGGGTGACGGATTGGTGAGCATGGGTGACAGATGGGTGGACACGGATGGGTGAGCACGGATGCATGGGTGACGGATGGGTGAGCATGGGTGACAGATGGGTGGACACGAATGGGTGAGCACGGATGCATTGGTGACGGATGGGTGAGCACGGATGCATGGGTGGGCACAGATGGGTGGGCATGGATGTATGGGTGACGGATGGGTGGGCATGGATGTATGGGTGATGGATGGGTGGGCATGGATGTATGGGTGGGCATGGATGAGGGTGCATGGGTGATGAGGGGTCCCTGCCTGACACATAGCAGTGCTGTGGGCACTTCAGATCCTGCCCACAGCACCGCTGAATCTTCTCTCTCCCCCCTCTCCTGTCACACTGCAACGATCAGTGCGGAGAGGGGAGAGACAAGCCGGCACTTCCGCCGGCTTGTTTACATGTGATGCTCCGTCATTTGACGGAGTGATCATGTGGTAAACGGCCACTCTAAGTGGCCATTTACCGTGATCCGTGATGCGCCGGGTCTCACGGACCCGGCGGTCACGGATGCTCCCAGGTGCGCGCCTCCAGGGGGTGCGCGGGAGCGCGATTCTGGGAGGACATTATAACACGTCCTCCCAGAACAATGAGTGCCACTTGCCGGCCGTGTAATTACATTACACGGTCGGCAAGTGGTTAAATAAGTTCCACTGTAAGCCCAGACTTCTCTGAACAGGAGGCACGTCCATTCCCAGATTTAGATCTTCAAATCCTGTGGTATGATCACCAGGCTGAAAGGCTTTCATCACAGCAGCACTGTTTGAGGCAGTCTTATGAAGTCTGAGGTTGGCCTGAGAAAGCATACCTTGAGTCCTTTGGAGCTAGTCTATGGCTTCTTCATCTGTGGGTAAGGATTTGAGTCAGTCATCCAATTAGAAGTCTTTCTCAACGAAGTGTCGAGCATCTGCACGAGGGAGTCGAACACCCCCCTGGTTCGGTTCGCACCAGAACATGTGAACAGACAAAAAGTTCAGGATGAACATCCGAACACCATTAAAGTCTATGGGATGCGAACATGAAAAATCAAAAGTGCTCATTTAAAGGCTTATATGCAATGTTATTGCCCTAAAAAGTGTATGGGGACCTGGGTCCTGCCCTAGGGGACTTGTATCAATGAAAAAAAAAGGTTTTAAATCAATCGTTTTTTCAGGAGCAGTGATTTTAATAATGCTTAAAGTAAAAAAAAAATGAAAAATTCCTTTAAATATTGTGCCTGGGGGGGTGTCCCTAGTCTGTGTGTAAAAGGGCGCATCTCCGTGAGGTGTAGAACATAGCCAGAGCAAAATGACATCTCCATAAGAAAAATTGTCATTTAAAATCGCGGCTGTAATGTATTGCCGGTTCCCGGCAATATACAAAAAATTGCTGGAAAAAAGTGCGTGCGGTTCCCCCCCACAGTCCAAACCAGGCTCTTCGGGTTTGGTTTGGATATTAAGGGGTACCCTGCGCCAAATTTAAAAAAATCCAAACCAGACCCTTATCCGCGCAAGCAGCCCTGGCCGGTTAGGATGGGGGGGCGATGTGCGAGCGCCACCTCCTCCTGAACTGTACCAGGCTACATGCCCTCAACATGGGGAGTATGGGTGCTCCACCTCAAAGCACCTTGTCCCCATGTTGATGGGGACGAGAGCCTCTTCCCCACAAGCCTGGCCGGTGCTTGTGGGGGTCTGCGGGCAGGGGGGGCTTATCGGAATTTGGATGCGCCTGCTTTTCCCACACACTTTTCCCACACGCTATGGAGATGATTTTAGAACAGTAATATGGCTCTATGCGGCTGCAATAGGCTTTTCCTACACACTTTGGAGATGATTTTAGAACAGTAATATGGCTCTATGCGCCTGCAATAGGCTTTTCCCACACACTTTGGAGATGATTTTAGAACAGTAATCTTTCCCTTAAAGCAACAGCTGGAACCTTTCCCTGTACAACTTGATGATGATTTTAGAACAGTAATCTTTCCCTTAAAGCAATAGCTGGAACCTTTCCCTGTACAACTTGATGATGATTTTAGAAGAATAATCTTTCCCTTAAAGCAAAAAACTCTACCTAGTCCAGTCAGATCGTTCTGTGCAGCAGGATGAGGTGTGCAATCTGTCCCTCAAAGCAGCAGTTCTAGTATCTCTCCCTAGTCCACTATCAGATCGTTCAGTAATGCAGGATGAGATGTTCTGCAATCTGTCCCTCACAGAGCCAGCAGCAACCTCTCCCTAAACTACCCTGAGAGCATATGACATGCAGCACGGTGACTCCAGCCCCATATAGAGGCTGGGTCACATGGTGCACTGGCCAATCACAGCCATGCCATTAGTAGGCATGGCTGTGATGGCTTCTAGGGAAAACCAGTGAAACACTTGTTGAGTGGCTGCCCTTGGCAGCTTTTCAACACGTGGAATAAAATAGCCGAACCCGAACCCGGACTTTTTTTGAAAAGTCCGGGTCCGGGTCCGGGTCCCAGACACCCAAAAGTTCGGTATGGACCCGAACTTTACAGTCCGGGTTCGCTCAACTCTATCCATTTTCAAATTGTGACGAAAGCCCCCAGTCAAACAGGTGGCCAAAAATTGGGCCTTGTGTGTTGCCGGTGCCAGAACACTGTAACCCCTTGCAGTTACTCTTGTTGGATGGAGGAACTGGGCCTGATGTTGTCACTTAGTTTTCAAATTGTGATAAAAGCCCCCAGTCAAACAGGTGGCCAAAAATTGGGCCTTGTGTGTTGGCGGTGCCAGAACACTCTAACCCCTTGCAGTTAATCTTGTTGGACGGAGGAACTGGGCCTGATGTTGTCAATTAGTTTACAAATTGTTATGTCATGCCCCTGTAAATCAGGCACAGAAAAATTGGGCCTTGGGTGTTGGTGGTGCCCTAAATACAACATATAGTTCTAGATTATGGACAGGAGGAATAGGAGCAGTGGCAGTCTTCAAGGGATCCCAGATCCCAACCAAATTTAATCAGTTGCATCAGCATCAGGGGCTTGATAGCTGCTGATCCAGGACTGATTCATTTTTATAAATGTGAGCCTATTAACTGAGTCTGTGGACAGGTGCACTCTTTGATCAGTTATGAACCCTCCAGCAGCACTAAATGTCCGTTCAGAGAGCACGCTGGATGCAGGTCAGGCCCGTAGCTCAATTGCATATTGAGCAAGTTCCGGCCAGTGGTCCACCCTCAAGACCCAGTACCTAAGTGGATGTTCAGTTGGAAAGGTCTCCAAGTCTGCTCTTGCCCCTATATATTCCTGCACCATATAATGCAGGCGCTGGCAATGGTTGCTTGAAACTATCAGGCCTGGGTGCTGAGGACTGAAATTTTTTTTAAAGGCATCGCTCAGCCAGCCACCTTCTCCATCACTCTGCCTCTGAACGACCGAAGCATCAGAAACACGTTGTCCGGGGCCAGCAGCAGGACATGGTAAACTCCCAAGGTCTGGAAAGGCGTTGCACAAACTTTTCTTCAAGGTATCCTGAAGATGTTTCATCCTCTGCACCCTCTGCACAGGCAGGAGGAGTTCTGCAACTTTACCCTTGTAACGTGGATCAAGAAGGGTTGCCAGCCAGTAATGATCCCTCTCCTTGATACCACGAATCCTAGGGTCTTTTCGCAGGCTTTTCAGAATCAGAGAGTCCATGCAGCGTAAGTTTGAGGAGGCTTGAGTGTCCTCTGGGTCACTGAGGATGACATTATCAGGAACTCCCTCCACCCAGCCACATACAACTCCTTGGGTTTCTGGGGCCTGAAAGCCATGATCCCTTGAAGACTACTGCGTATTATACTCCACATCCATGCTGACACAATCCTCCTCCTCCCGTGTGTTTGCAGGAATGCTCTCTGCATAAAGGGGGCCTTGAGAGGAAAGGAAGTCCTCCTCTTCCTCCCTCTGTTCTGCCTCAAGTGCCCTGTCCATGATTCCACGAAGCGCGTGCTCCAGAAGGAATATTAGTGGGACAGTGTCACTGATGCGTGCATTGTCGCTGCTCACCATCCTTGTGGCCTCCTCAAATGGTGACAGGACAGTGCATGCATCCTTGATCATTAGCCACTGACGTGGCAAAAAAAAGCCAAGCTCCCCTGAGCCTGTCCTGGTGCCATGCTCACAGAGGTACTCATTGATGGCCCTCTGCTGTGCGTGGAGTCGCTGCAGCATTGCCAATGTTGAGTTCCACCTGGTGGGCATGTCACAAATGAGGCGGTTGTTGGGCAGGTTGAATTCCCGCTGGATGCCAGTCAGCCGGGCACTGGCATTGTATGAACGCCGGAAATGACCACAGACTTTTCTGGCCTGCCTCAGGATATCTGGTAAGCCTGGGTACCTGGTCAAGAAATGCTGCACCACCAAATTCAAGACGTGTGCCAAGCATGGAATATGTGTGAATTGTCCCAGTCAGAGGGCAGATTGAAGGTTGGTGCCATTGTCGCATACAACCATTCATGGCTCAAGCTGCCGTGGCGTCAACCACCTCTGAGCCTGCCCCCACAGAGCTGAAAGAATCTCTTCCCCAGTGTGGCTTCTGTCCCAAAGACAGACTAACTCAAGCACCGCATGGCATCTTTTAGCCTGACTGCTTGCATAGACCCTTGAACGCTTAGGGAGCACTGCAGGTTCAGAGGACAATTCTGCAGAAGAGGCCACAGAGGTAGCAGAAGAGGAGGGGGTGGAGGAGGAGACGGATGTGGAAAAATCACCACCAGCTTTTTGGAGGCGTGGTGGTGGAACTATTTCCAAAACTGAACCCTGCACTGCTTCCTTCCCAGCTGCCAGCAGAGTTACCCAGTGCACCGTGAAGGAAAGGTAATGTCCCTGACCATGCTTGCTGGACCATGAGTCAGCGGTAATATGAACCCTGCTGCTGACTGCACTGTTCAATGAGGCCAAAGCATTGCCTTCCACATGACGGTAGAGAGCTGGAATGGCCTTACGTGAAAAGAAATCTCTTTTGGGAACATGCCACTGTGGGACAGCACATTCAACAAATTCACGAAAGGGTGCAGTCTACCAGCTGAAAAGGCAGCAGTTGGAGTGCTAGCAATTTGGCCAAGCTAGCATTAAGACGCTGAGCATGTGGATGGCTGGGACTGTATTTCTTTTTACGGTTCAGCAGCTGGGGTAGGGATATTTGCCTGCTGAATTCACCTGGTGGTTTACTGCTAGCAGATTGCTGGCTGCAAGTACTAGTTGTGGCATGCATTGCTACACCTTCCTTCCTCTCAGTGCAGGTTTTGGTGAGGACTGCAGGTATAGTAGGGGTTGAAATGCCAGATGAGGAGCAAGGAGGAGTCTGCTTTGTTTTCTGGTGTGGGTTCTTCAGGTACTCTTGCCAATGTACTGCATGGCTGGTTGTCATGTCTTCTCAAGACATTAGTGCCCAAGCAGCTGGAGTCCTGGCTGCGCTTGACCCGCTTCAGAAATAGATTGCAAATGGCAATGGTGCGATCTACGGTACATGTGCTGAAAAATGCCCACACCAAAGAAATTTTGGAAGTCGGCGAGGAGTCAGAAGCACCCTGCACCTGTGGAGCTCTGTGGGCTGATGCAATTGGGTGGCTGCCCTTAAGCTGGCGGACATCCTGCGTTGTTGGAGTTGGGCCTCCGCCTCTTCCTCCCTTTCCTCCGCTCTTCTCTCAGACACCCAAGTACAGTCTGTGTCCTCATCATCCCCTCCCTCCTTGTCACTAGAGCAAACTTGGCAGTAATCTGCAGCTGGGGGAACATGACTGCTAGTTTCTAGTCCTTTTGTGGCACCCCCTGTCTCTAGGCTCACGCTAGTCCCTTCCTCAACCTGGGAACAAACATCGGAGCCTTCAAACTGCTGCGCATCCTCCATGAGCATGTAATCGACTCTATGGTCAAACAACTCAGGTGACTCCTCTGTGCATGATGGTGGGGCCACAGAAGAAGTAACTGTGGACAAGGATCCAGTGGAACAGGTCACTTTGCCAGATGCGTTGGAAGGCAAACTTGTATGAGCCTGGGTGACAGGATGAGGAGGATGACGACGGCTTTGTTATCTACTCCACCAACTCTTCTGCATGTTGTGGCTCAATAGCACATCCAACAGCAGAAAAAAAGGACAAGCATGACCCGCCTGCAGAGGATGCACCACATCCACCACCTTTCACTGAAGACACAGAGGCTGCTTGCCCTCTTTTAGTGGCCTGGGAGCGTCTGCCTCTCCTTTGTGGCCTTCCTGACATGATGTTTTGGGGTTTTTTTTTAGCACCGCACTATACTGTACCATATACCGTACACCCCCCAATGCACCAATATATAGTTTACTCTCAATACGCTGCATGTATATCTGTATACACTAGACTGTATGTATTTGAAGACAACACACCAAGTAGTGTGCTATATACCGTACACCCCCAAATGCACCGATATATAGTGCACACTCAATACATTGTGTATATATGTGTGTGTGTGTATGTGTGTATATATATATATATAAATATATATATATATATATATATATATATATATATACCAGGCTGTGTATATAGTTTTTTAACAATCAGAGGTGCTTTATTGAATGTTTGCATACAACATACAGTATACCCAATAGACAATCCAAACAGTACAGGAGGTTACATATGCATATACAAAACAACCTGGAGTTAACAGAGCAGCCATGGCCACACAAACATCCCCATCCACATACACCTGTAGTTATAGTCACATATGGCATGTCATACAGTATATCAACAGCAAATTAGGAAATGTATGTGTTTATTCCACTTCCCATGTGGGAGTACCTCCCCATCCCCGGCCCCTTTTAGGAGTTGATCCATGGAGCCCAGACCTTATCATATTTCCAAGCACAACCTCTTTTCAGGTACGTTATCCTATACATAGGTAGGGCTGTTATCAGTGCTTCCTAGGAGGACAAGACTGGGGCCGAGGGAGAAGTCCATGCCAGCAAAATGGTTTTTTTGACATAAAATAATATGTAGGAGATAAGGCGTTTCGAGTGATGTGAACGCTGCTCATCCTCATGTACCCCCAGTAAGGCAAGTTCCGGTGTCATCGGAATGGAAAGCTGCAGTCTGGAATTAATTGTCCCAAATACCTCCTGCCAGAACTGATTTATTACTGAACAGTCCCACAACATATGGAACAGGGTGCCCAGCTGTGTTTTGCATCTTGGGCATCCAGAGTCCCTGTCAGGGAAAATACGATGGAGTCTCTGAGGTGTGTAGTGTAGTCTATGGATAATTTTAACTTGGATTAACTTATCTCCGGAGGAAATAACCTCCCTGTCCAGAGTCGGTATGCCCTCTCTCCACAGTTCCCATAACTTAGTCAGTCTAGGGGACTCTATACTTAGCAGGGTACTATACAACATCGATAACAGTTTACATAGATCTCCCGGCGACAACAGCTCCTCAATCGGGTCTTCCAGGCTGTATATATTTTTATGCACCAAGTCAATTGGACTATATACCTTAGGTACAGATATATAGTCATAGTCATATATAGCACACTCAATACGCTGTGTGTGTATATGTACGTATGTATGTGTGTGTGTGTGTGTATATATGTATATGTGTATATATATATATATCAGGCTGTATATATTTTTATACACCACGTCAAGTGGACTATATACCGTATGTACAGTGTACACTGATATATAGTACACTGTGTGTATATATATATATATATATATATATATATATATATATAATATTTATTTTTTTTTCCTACACTAACCTGTCTGCACTAACTGACAGATATATTTTAGATGTCTAACTATCTATCTAGTTAGCTATCTATTTTTTGAGACTTTTTGTCTATTTTTAACACTTCAATTTAGCTATCTAAACTGCCTGTATACAGGAACCTACACTCTCTCTCTAACACAAGCAACGCCGACACACTACATAGAGCTGCTGTACAAGCGGCTTTATATAGTGTGGGGCGTGGCTTGAGACTGATGTGCAGTGATTGGAAAAACACATCCTGCCTTTAGCCAATCAAAGCTCTCACAGCAGGCCGCCTGCTGATTGGCCAAAGCATGCAGGTCATGTGCATGCTTTGGCCAATCAGTGGACGGCATTCCGCCACCATTTTAAAACATTATGGGGCGCGCAAAATTGACGCAAACACCCCATAATGTTCGGGATTACCTGAACAAGCAAACACCCAAGCCCATCCCTACTGCTGGCAGTTAAAGTCTTTAATATTTGCAAACAAAATGAAGGTTTCCTATTTAGAATAATAAGCTGTCAGGTTAGTAAAACAGTGATATCAGAACCGATTCTAACGTACAATTTGTAGTGTACATAGATTTGCAAAACAATGGGATAAAGGAATATTCCTGAACTTTGTTTTATCTCATGGTTACTGTGAAATTGTGTGAATGCATCAATCTCCACTTGCAGAGTTTGGATTCATTGAATGAGTTTACCAAAAATGTAAATATTGCAGAATATACAGCTTCATGCTTTATAACTAAGCCCCATTTCATGCTGAATAAACAAAATTATTAATGTATCTTAAATAGAAAACTATCTTTAGATAGATTTTTACTCCAAAAGCATTTTATTAAAATGAATTTCATAAGAATCAAAAAAATTGATTCAAACAAAAAAAATCAGATTTTTTTTATTTTTAAAAAAAAAAAACATTGATTTTTATCCACCCTGGTGTGTAGCAGCCTCCCCAGCATCCCCTAATTACTTACCTGAGCCCCATCTCTCTGCAGCGATGTCCACAACTGTCTTAGCTGTCCCAGACACTCCTCTTGATTGGCTGAGACATAGCAGTGGCGCCATTGGCTCCCGTGGCTGTCAATCGAAGTCAGTCAGCCAATAAGGGGAGGGGGGGCCGGGGCGGGGCTCCAAGCCTGGATGAACACACAGAGCTCTGGCTCAGCTTGGGTGCCCCCATAGAGAGCTGCTGGCTGTGGGGGCACTTGATAAGAAGGAGGGCCAGGAGCAGCAAAGAGGGACCTGTGAAGAGGAGGATTTGAACTGCTCTGTGCAAAACCAACTGCACAGAGGAGGAGTATAACATGTTTGTTATTTAAAAAAAACAAATGCCTTTACAATAATTTTAACCACTGCAGCCCCGGAAAGTTTTACCCCCTTCCTGACCAGAGCAGTTTTTGCGATTCGGCACTGCGTCGCTTTAACTGACAATTGCATGGTCGTACGACGTTGTACCCAAACAAAATTTGCGTCCTTTTTTCCCCCACTAATAGAGCTTTCTTTTGGTGGTATTTGATCACCTCTGCGTCATTTCTGATCGCCGCTATAAACAAAAAAAAGAGCGACAATTTTGCAAAAAAAACAGTTTTTCTTACTTTTTGCTAAAATACAAATCCAAAAAAAACATTTTTTTTCATCGGTTTTGGCCGATTTAAATTCTTCCTCAAATTTGTGATAAAAGAAATCGCAATCGGTGTTTGGTTTGCGCAAAAGTTGCCGCGTTTACGGGTGGTGAGAATTCATTTCTGGGGTTTTTATTTTTTTTAAATTTTTTACTAGTATTGGCGGCGATCTGCGATTTTTAGCGGTACTGCGATATTGGGGCGGACATGTCGGATATTTTTGACACTTTTTTTAGAACCAATGACATTTAAACAGCGATCTGAAATTTAAATGTCCACTGATTACTGTATAAATGTCATTGGCAGCGAAGGGGTTAACCTGGGGGGAGAGCTAGGGGTTAACTGTGTTCCCTGGGTGTGTTCTAACTGTGGGGGGGCTGAGCTAACATGGGTATAGGAGATCTAACTGATCCCAGTGACAGGGATCTTAGATCTCCTATGCCCGCACTGACAGAGCGGGTAACCGCTGTGTTTACATCGGAGGTTCCCCGCTCTTTGGCTGTGGCCGCTCATCGCGGCTCGCCGGCGGACATCGGGTCCGCCCGTGCCGCGGGCACACTCCTCCACCCGCAGATCGCCGCCTTTTTACGGCGATTCGCGGTAGCCGTCCACACTGCCGCAGTAAATATACTGTGCACGATATTGAACCGGATAAAGGAGTTGTAAAGGCAGAAGGTTTTTTTTTATCTTAATGCATTTTGCTATAATACATATCCAAAAAAAAAAAAATACAAATTTCTTCATCAATTTAGGCCAATATGTATTCTTTTACATATTTTTGGTAAAAAAAATTGCAATAAGCTTATATTGATTGATTTGCGTAAAAGTTTGTGTCTACAAAATAGGGGATATCTTTATGGCATTTTTATGACATTTTTATTATTTTTTTTTTTTTTTTTTACTAGTAACGGCGGTGATCAGCGGTTTTTAGCGGGACTGCAACATCGCGGTGGACAGACTGGACACTTTAGACACTTTTTTGGGACCTTTGACATTTATACAGCAATCAGTGCTATAAAAATGCAGTGATTTCTATATAAATGTCACCGGCAGGGAAGTGGTTAACACTAGGGGGCGATCAAGGGGTTAAGTGTTCCCTAGAGAGGTTTTTCTAACTGTGGGGTGAGTGGACTTACTGGGGGTAGAGAGATAACATTGTTGCTGATCACTGGGAACAGCAGATCTCTCTCTAC
>BLSH010247641.1:0-13698 GCA_018402905.1 Glandirana rugosa
CACACACACACACACACACACACACACATATACGTGCACACACACATATACACACACACACATACATACACACACACATACATGCACACACACACATACATACATACACACACACACATATACATGCACACACACACGCATACACACACACACATATACATGCACACACACATGTACACACACACATATACATGCACACACACACACACACACACACATATATACATGTAGAATTACAGAAACCCTTCTAAAAAAAGGGCATTACCTTCTTCTCTTCCTGTTGGGTACTGCACTCTAGGGGGAGACAAAGAGCACAACACACACTACTTTCAGTTTCATTACAATTACTCACTCGGGTATAAGTTGAGGGGGGCTTTTTCAGCATAAAAAATGTGCTGAAAAAACTTGGCTTATACTCCAATATATACAGTAAGCTCCATTTCATGCTGAATAAACTAAATTATCAATGTATTCTAAATAAAAAACTATCTTTACATAGATTTTTACTCCAAAAGCATTTTACAGTATTAAAATATATTTGATAAAAATCTAAAAAATCTATTTAAATAAAAAAAAATCAGATTTTTGATTTTTATGCACCCTGGTCATTAGGAGAAATTACCCACTCACAGACAGATTAAACGATCAATGGTGTTAATGGGAACTTATCTGAGAGGCAGAAATTGCTCCCCCTATGCCTGGAGGAACCCTAGGGTTCCATGGAACTCTGGATGAGAAACCCTGATCTAGATCCTTAATTGTTATAAAACGCTTTGCTTTTTGTATCATTTTTACTCATACTTGATCTCATTGCAAATGTCCTTTTTCAACATAGTGTACATCTATGCTCCCATTGTCCTTCATTGGCATCCATTCTTCCTTCATTGGTACACTATATCTACCCGACTTCGCCCTCGTTCACACTGAACAGGGCTTTAAAATCAAAGCCGCATATCAGTCCGACTTCGGAGGCAACTTGAAAGACACCTGTGTGGGTTTATGCACAGAAGTCTATTGAAATCACCTTGAAGTTGCCAAAAGTAGTGCAGGAACTGCTTATGGAAATTGGTGCGTCGTCGCAAAGTCAGCGTTGCACCGATTGGGACTTTACTAATGCCGGCAATAGGCTCCAATTTGACAGGACAAATCACATGTCAAATCTCGCCGATGTGAGCGGGGGTTTCATTCCATCAGTTTAATCAAACAGCAGACAGTGAACAAGCATATTTTTTAAGTTTTAATTAGTGGCAAACAATGATTTTCATCTGGAAAATTACTTTCATTTTAGTTTAATGCAAAATCACGGCCCAAATTTGAATATATATATATATATATAATAAAAATAAGTATACTAATAAAAAAAGGAAAGAAAAAACAAATACTGAACCGTCACTTTACTTCTTCTTGACAGTATTTTAGCTTTTGTTTTTCTTTCTATGTAAAAAAAATTGAATGACAGTAAGATAAACAAGAAGATATACTGATTAGAGTTGAGTGAACCCGAACTATAAAGTTCGGGTTCGTACCGAACTTTGCGGTGTTCAGGACCCGAACCCGAACTTTTGAAAAAAAATTCTGGTTTGGGTTCTGGTATTTTTTTCCCGCTTGTTGAATAGCTGCAGGGCAGCCAATCAACAAGCGTTTCACTGGTTTGCCCTTAGAAGTAGAGTTGAGTATGTAAAAAAAATCGAATGGCAGTAAGATATACAAGAAGATATACTGATTAGAGTTGAGCGAACCCGAACTATAAAGTTCGGGTTCGTACCGAACTTTGCGGTGTTCGGGACCCTAACCCGAACCTTTGAAAAAAAGGTTGGGTTCGGGGATTTTTTTCCCGCTTGTTGAATAGCTGCAGGGCAGCCAATCAACAAGAGTTTCACTGGTTTGCCCTTAGAAGCCATCACAGCCATGCCTACTAATGGCATGGCTGTGATTGGCCAGTGCATCATGTGACCCAGCCTCTGTATGAGCTGGAGTCACAGTGCTGCATGTCACATGCTCTCAGGATAGTGTAGGGAGAGGATGCTGCTGATGCTGTGAGGGACAGATTATTGTTATTTCCCTATCCCCATTTCTTTGTAGGGCACTTGTCCTACTCTTACCCCCACTTTTCTTCCTTTTGCAGCCCTCTAGCACTTTCCAGGACTTTTTTATAGCCATTTTTGTGCCCAAAAGTTCGGGTCCCCATTGATTTCAATGGGGTCCGGGGTCAAGTTCGGACCGAACCCGAACATTTCCACGAAAACCTGAACCTGAACATCCAGGTGTCCGCTCAACTCTAATACTGATTTGTGTTCATCCTTTTTTTTTCCACACAGTGACATACAAGATAACTTTTTTTTAATCCTACAAGGCCCCCACATACAATAGAACTAGACTGGGTCAAAGCCATATACTGTAATATAGACAGTTAAGACTAAAAAAAAATCCTGGCTTTGACTTCAAGCCCTCATTTTAAATTCAAAAATATTTTTTTATATGGATACAATATTGCAATTGATACAATCAAAGCTAGGATTTTTTTTAGTCTTGATGGTCTATAACAGCCTTTCTCAACCTTTTCAACACTGAGGTACCCTTGAACTAATTCTCTGATCTCGGGGAACCCCAGCTAAAAAATAAAAATGTACAACTGATGATACATTAGTGTGATGGTCAATGGGAAGAATGCTCCTTACACTTGTGGTCATTGGGAAGAATTCCCCCCTTACAGATAGCTAAAAAGATCAATGATGTCATTGGGAATTTATCTGAGAGGTAGAAATTGACCATTGCGCAAGGAACCCCTAGCAACCTCTGGAGGAACCCTAGGGTTCCACAGAACCCTGCTTCAGAACCCCTGGTCTACAATGTCGGATTGCGCCGGCAACCCCCCCCCCCCTTTTTTTGCAACTATCAGTGTAATTAGATCAATATATTTGATTTGTGCAGTAGATCTTGAGGCTCTTTTACAGCTGGTCAAAGCCATACTGTATACCCTACCTGCAAAACGCTTTTTGAAATTGATCCCACAATGCAAATCCCCAACCACATTACCTCTGTAGAGTCAATGTTATTTTTTCTTTTGTGTTTCTTTGCTTTTTTAGTGCTTTATGCAAACTTGCACCCCATGAAGAGGATAATGTGAGAGCTCTTCTTCAGAACTGTGACAAGATGACAGGTAAACAGCCTCTTAATTAATGTACGTGAAGGTCCTTATGGCCCTTTCAGACCTTTGCAGTATGTTATGGTGCATTATCATGCGCTGCTTTGCTTGTTAACCTGCATTTTACCACAAGTTACCAAAATGCATAGATGTGAAGCAAGTCTAAGATCTGCTCAACACCAGCATTAGAGGACTTGAAAAATGTAAAGATATTTTTGTGGGTGGAACTCCACTTTAAAGACAAAGAAAGTGAAAGAAAAACTCCTTCTTTGACTCCTTCTCCAGCTCTGACTTTCTTAAACAGAATTAAAAAAAAAAAAAAAACTCATGTCCTCTCCCTCCATACATGATCAGTACTAGAGATAATGTATATGGCATCATAATTCCATAGAAAACACACAACACAGTTCCTGCGCTCGGAAGTATCGACCGATGGTAAAGGCCTGACCAGAGATGCAATCCTTTGATATTCAATCACTCACTATTTATGCACTATACGATCTTGCTGCCCTCCTCAGGACCATGGGAATCCGAATAAACTATGGAAAAATACAAGAAAGAGAGGGGCGCACCGACCTAGTGCAATACCATAAAACCATTTATTAAGGTTAAATTTCAACATAAAATATATTCACAAGCGGAGCAGTATCAAAGGCATGTAGAAGAGGGTTCGCCCTGGAAACGCGTCAGCCTTGCATTTGATGCCATCTAGATCCTCCCCAGCTGTGGTGGAGATAGACTGAAGTCTCTGTATATGATACATGCCTTTGATACTGCTCCGCTTGTGAGTATATCATAATTCCATAGCAAGAGTCCATAAGCCTTCAGTTCTCTACCATGGTGACACAAGCCTGCATTCCCATCAGCAATGTGGGGAAGAGAGGCAGATTCTTTGAGTGAACTACCTTATAAACTGTGGTACTGGTCCCAAAGTACAAAATCCAGTGGCTAGGAAAGGTTGGTACCGAGGTGAAAGGGGGATTTATGTGCCAAATCCTCCTTGGTGAACTGATTTTAGGGGTTCCCTAACCAATTAACTGCACTTGTGGGTATGTAGAAGAACACAGCTGTTGAGTGAGAAATGGGTTCACCCCCTAGGCAACTCTGAAAGTTGGGGAGTTTAGAGTGCTTTATATGATATGTAGGACTTACACAGAACCCCCAAGAAACGTATCATGACATCTGGTTGCTCCCAGGAAGGTCTCAAATCCCAGAGCAATGTAGCAAAGAACTCAGTTTAGTTCTGCCCCTCCCAAAAGTCTCTTTGGCCAATGTGAGGCAGGGCCGTCTTAATAGCATCATGGGCCCCTGGGCAAAGTAATGCACTGGGACCGCTGTCAGCCTGCCCAAATTTACACACCTACTCTCAAAAATTAAAGTATAAATACTTAATAGAATCAAACATATATGTATCAGTACTTTCAATAAAATCAATTTTAAACAATATAAAAAGCATTCCATAAATCAATGATTAATCAACACAAAGGGCACAGTACTAGGGTGGAGGCACAAGGGTACAGTACAGGGGGATCAGGAGGGCACAATACTGAGAACAGGAGGCCACAGTACAGGATCCAGGATGCTGCTCAGGACACACTGGGACAGCTTAGTAAAAAGCGTGACTGGCCCTGCAAATCTTGGACAGTTGGCAAGTATGATGTAATGTAAGACTATCATGGGGCCCCCCATGCACCTGGGGCCCCTGGGCAGTGCCCAGGGTTGCCCATGCATTAAGACAGCCCTGATGTGAGGACCTCAGCTGCCAAAACAGAGCACTCATTGGACAGATGGACAGGGGAAAGGAGGTGGGTGTATTTTCAGAGCTTGGGTGGAAGTCAAGGACTTATTTGCCTTTAGGCACCAGGGATTGGTGCCCAGGGGCACAGAAGGAAGATTTAAATGTTTTTTTTTTTTAAAGTAACTGCAAGTTATCAAGTCAAGAATAACAAAATGATGATTTCCCAGAAAAGGCTGAATACATTTGGTGGGATGCACATTGTTCTGCTTTGTAGTGTGTGACTAGATCACAAAGAAATATATATTTTGTTCTTTTGAAATGTATGTTTTCAGGAGTTGCCCCCATCGTTGTTATCACCAATGCAACCAGTGGAGACTTCTTTGAGGCAGAGAAAACATTCAGACGTATGGGAGTGAAGACTGTGATCTCCATTGAGAATTACACAAAGACCAGCAATGTGAGAACTTTGGATAGAACCACCGCCATCCTGAGGATCTTAGTAATGGCCCTGGAAAATGTCACCTACTGCCTGAGTCTGCCAAGAGACCCGAAGGAAGACAGAATAAGGAGGAGGATATTTTTGCAAAAATACACCCACAAGGCAGAGCTTAAAAATGAAATAACAAAAGAAAAGCTGACAAAATATGATTGGCTGGAAAAAAAACACGTGTAGTTATAACGTTGTGCTGAATAGAGATCAGTGAATTGGCTCCCCCAAATTAGGACTCCCATTGGATCTGGCCAAGCGATAAGTCGGTGTTTACTATGTAGCACTAGTTAGTTCCAACAAACCAGGTAAAAAGAACCTTCGGATCCTTTACTAGCTCACCTCCACCCTTCTAATTACAGGAATTCCATACTCCATCCTGGAGTCTGTGGTGTCTGCTGTCCACTTTTACTTACATCATAGGCATGCGTAGGGGGGTACAGTTCCTCCTCCTTTACAGGTCCCCCCCACCTCCACACAGTGCTGCTGGCTTCCCTCCTCTCCTCTTCCCCAGCTACTGCAGGGGATGTTTCAGGATGGAGAGCAAAGGAAGCGGGCAGTCAATGTTATTTACCGGCCCCTTCCTTTTCCAAATGAACACAGTGAATGCACTCACTCACTGTGATCATTCATACCTGAAGCATAGTAAACTGTGTTTGCTATGCTTCAATGTGTGAATAAACAGGAAGCTGCTCGGCACAGAGCCCTTCCCATTCATTTGGTTGAACTAGATGGTCTTTTTTCAGCCAAATTAACTATGCAACTATGTGGCTTTACAGAGCCTGGGGACTTGTCCTTCACTGTCCAGTGCAACTGAGGCTGCAAAGAAAGACATGTGTGTTTGAACTTTGGGGCGCACACCCTAATGCAATAGGCTGTGCACACCTATGACTTATTATATTATTCTGCACCCAACCACCCCTGCCTCCCCCACCCCCCACACATTTCAACTAAAGTTTAACTTTGTCATTTAAAGCCTAGCTCCAACCATTTTTTCTTTAGTTTTGGACACAATGGGTAAAGTGAAATATCTGGCTGGTCTAAAGGGGTTGTAAAGGCAGAAGGTGAATTCTATGCATTAAGATGAAAACACCTTTTGTATGTAGCGGCCTCCCTAATACTTATCTGAGCCCCTTCTCTCTCCAGCAATGTCCACAAATGTCTAAGCCGTCCGGAAGACTCCTCCTGATTGGCTGAGACACAGCAACGGCACCATTGGCTCATATGGCTGTCAATCAAAGTTAATCAGCCAATCAGGGGAGCGAGGGGGTGGGGCCAGGCTGGGGTTCCGTGTCTGAATGGATAGACTGAGCTCTGACTTGGCTCGTGTGCCCCCATAGAGAGCTGCAGGCTGCGGGGCACTCATCAGAGGGAGGGGCCAGGAGAGCAGAAGAGGGACCCAAGAAGAAGATCGGGGCTGCTCTGTGCAAAACCAACTACACAGAGGAAGTAAATATAACATGTTTGTTATTTTAACAAAAACAAGACTTTACACTCACTTTAATTTCGGTCTGTAACCGCATTGTAGATATGATGGCTTGCGGTCAATTTACCTAAACATATATCTTAAACAGAATATATATATATATATACACACACACACACATATACAGTATCTCACAAAAGTGAGTACACCCCTCACATTTTTGTAAATATTTTATTCTATCTTTTCATGCGACAACACTGAAGAAATGACACTTTGCTACAATGTAAAGTAGTGAGTGTACAGCTTGTATAACAGTGTAAATTTACTGTCCCCTTAAAATAACTCAACACACCCCTAAGTGAAAATGCCGAATCGGGCCCAATTAGCCATTTTCGCTCCCGGGTGTCATGTGACTCATTAGTGTTACAAGGTCTCAGGTGTGAATCGGGAGCAGGTGTGTTAAATTTGGTGTTATCACTCTCACTCTCTCATACTGGTCACTGGAAGTTCAACATGGCATCACATGGCAAAGAATTGTTTGAGGATCTGAAAAAAAGAATTGTTGCTCTACATGAAGATGGCCTAGGCTATAAGAAGATTGCCAAGACCCTGAAACTGAGCTGCAGCACGGTGGCCAAGACCATACAGCGGTTTAACAGGAGAGGTTCCACTCAGAACAGCGCCTCGCCATGGCCGACCAAAGCAGTTGAGTGCACGTGCTCAGCGTCATATCCAGAGGTTGTCTTTGGGAAATAGACGTATGAGTGCTGCCAGCATTGCTGCAGAGGTTGAAGGGGTGGGCGGTCAGCCTGTAAGTGCTCAGACCATACGCCTCACACTGCATCTAATTGGTCTGCATGGCTGTCGTCCCAGAAGGAAGCCTTGTCAAAGATGATGCACAAGAAAGCCTGCAAACAGTTTGCTGAAGACAAGAAGACTAAGGACATGGATTACTGGAACCATGTGCTGTGGTCTGATGAGACCCAGATAAACTTATTTGGTTCAGATGGTGTCAACCGTGTGTGAGGCAACCAGGTGAGGAGCACAAAGACAAGTGTGTGTGTTGCCTACACTCAAGCATGGTGGTGGGAGTGTCATGGTCTGGGGCTGCGTGAGTGCTGCCAGCACTGGGGAGCTACAGTTCATTGAGGGAACCATGAATGCCAACATGTATTGTGACATACTGAAGTAGAGCATGATCCCCTCCCTTCAGAGACTGGGCCGCAGGGCAGTATTCCAACATGATAACGACCCCAAACACACCTCCAAGACGACCACTGCCTTGCTAAAAAAGCTGAGGGTAAAGGTGATGGACTGGCCAAGCATGTATCCAGACCTAAACCCTATTGAGCATCTGTGGGGCATCATCAAACGGAAGGTGGAGGAGTGCA
The DNA here is from genome assembly GCA_018402905.1 of Glandirana rugosa. Lineage (NCBI taxonomy): Eukaryota > Metazoa > Chordata > Amphibia > Anura > Ranidae > Glandirana > Glandirana rugosa. The sequence goes on from BLSH010247641.1 coordinate 8,188, forward strand.
AGGTCTCTAACATCCACCAGCTCTGTGATGTCGTCATGGAGGAGAGAAAGAGGACTCCGGTGGCAACCTGTGAAGCTCTGGTGAACTCCATGCCCAAGAGAGTTAAGGCAGTCCTGGAAAATAATGGTGGCCACACAAAATATTGACACTTTTGGACCAATTTGGACATTTTCACTTAGGGGTGTACTCACTTTTGTTGCTAGTGATTTAGACATTAATGGCTGTGTGTTGAGTTATTTTGAGGGGACAGCAAATTTACACTGTTATACAAGCTGTACACTCACTACTTTACATTGTAGCAAAGTGTCATTTCTTCTGTTGTCACATGAAAAGATAGAATAAAATATTTACAAATATGTGAGGGGTGTACTCACTTCTGTGAGATGCTGTATACACACATATACACAGGGCTGCTGCCATTAGAAATTACGGGGCCCAGTACAGTTTACCTGACAGCCACCCCCACCGAATTACAAAAATTACACATTCTTCAAAGTGATTTTTTGCAATTTTTAAAAAGTTTTTTTTTTAAATGTAAGAAATATTTTTTACAATTTATTTCCTACATTTTTAAAATTATTTTGTTACATTTTTATTTATTTTTTTACATCGCTGTTGAGGTGGGGGGGGGGGGGTGGATAAAATATCAGGGTTCTAACACAGACCCCTAAAGTCTCATCTTTGAGACAGAAAAAGAAATTGAGAAAACAGATTCTTCATTTCCTTTCTCTGTGGCCTCACTTGCACTGAAGATGAATGAACAGGAGCCAACACAGTTATTATGCTCAGTTATCAATGGACACAGGCGTGATCCATACCGATCGCTCACTGTGCTCAATTCAGAAAATGAAGGGGCTGGTAAATAACATATTTAATGGCCTTCCCCTACTCTCCATCTTTGAACCCATAGTAGCCGAGAGGAAAGAGGGGGATGGGGGGAACAGGGGGTAATTAGATATGTGGAAGCCCAGGGAGGGGGGATCGGTTCGGCAGGATGGGAGGAAAATTACAGAATGCTGTGCTGTGTTTGTATCTCTCCCTCCAACAGCTGAAAACCGGAGAGGGGGAGAAACCGGCTTTCAGTTGCTGGAGGGAGACACAGTGCAGCATTCTGTAATTGTCCTCCAGTCCCGCCACACCAATCCCCCTGTTGTGCCCGGGTCCCTAACAGGAGGCCCCGTTGTACCCCCCTATCTGCAGCCCTGCACATACACATGCACAATTGCTATGGGAGAGTTAAGCAGACTGCTTTTGGTCAGGCTGCCTACCTTGAGGTTCCATTTGTCCGATTGAAACTTTGTACACAGCCATAAGAAGGAAAAGGAGTCACTGCAAATCATGTTGCGTATGTAAAATTGTAACTTTGCTATTGTGCTCTATTTATAAACATGCAGAAGAAGTTAATAATAAAACTAATATTAGTTAAAGCAGAGTTCCACCCTAAAGTGGAACTTCCGCTTTAAGGGGAGGTGACCCCCTGACATGCCACAATGGGCATGTTTTTTTTTTTTGGGGGGGTGACCAAGGACCCTGTTTTGGACACGGATCAGTACCGTCAGAATTATATCTGTCCCTGCCCTAATTTCAATAGAATGTGTGTACACACAGAGAGAAATCACAGACGCTGAGACAGGTTCAGAGTCAAGATTAGTTCTGTTTATTAGTTCCTCTTTTTACGCTTATAAAGGGTCTGCTAGACATTGCAGGGCATGCATGATAGACGTGATTTAATGAACATTCAATGAACATCAAGCAAAGGACATATAAGTTCATGATTGGATGTATCTATGTGATTATAATTTTCTTCCAGGATATGGTAACTTCTGTCTTGGGCGCGGTTCCTTCCCCAAAGCGCCATCTTAGAAATCATCTGTTTCTTCCTTTATTGTTTGTTAGTAGCAAACCAAGTAAGAATGAAAGTAATTAATCTGACGAGCATGTCTGAGTAAGGAATATATGTATACAATAGGCTAATAGCATAAATGTGTATAAAACATGCATTGTGACACCACTGAAATAGGCATTTTACTATGACCATTAATTAAGGGAACTTGGGGTTGAGCCTTGTGGGAGGAGGGCCAGACGAAGGGGTGGTTGCTGTGGAAGTTTGCCCCCCCCCCCTGCCGTCCCGGCGCCATGTTGCTGATAGGGCGGCGGCTCGGACCTCGGCTTGTTTTCTGGTTTATGATAAACAAACATAATATATCCACCCCTGTTGACTTCTTGCTCTGTCCAGCCTTCATCATGGATGGCTCTTGCCACTCGGTACCAAGCCTCGGCACAGAGTCCCAGGTCCACTTCCTCCCCTGGAGCCGCGGCTCCGGAAAGGAAGTCCACCTTCCCCCCTACCTCTCTGTGATCTTCTGGGACACGCCACAGGTCCCAGAAGATACGCTGAGCCAGTCACAAGCCGCAGCGCGACTCACGCATGTGCAGTGAGCATCTGCCTTTGAAGCCAAAGCCGGGTGCCCACATTTGTGTTGCTGACGCCGCCTAGGGGAGGGGGAGATGAGGGAGCCCTGGGGCGGCCACATTGCTGGAGCGAGGGACAGGTGAGTGGCCGATTGTTAAAAGTCAGCAGCTACCCTTTTGGTAGCTGCTGACTTTTAACTGGGTGGAACTCCGCTTTAAATACTAATTCTGAAAATATATAAAACTGAAAAATATGTAAAAAAAAAAAAAAGCTAGCACTCTTGCCGGTTGGCTGGTTAGAAGAATAAAAAAATGTTAATATGCAAATGTAAATGAACTACAAAAAATTTTTTATTTTTAACAGTTTCATTTCATTTTTAATCCTGACCATAATATATATATATAAAATACAAAAACTGTATACATTTATCCAATAATTTACAGTTTGTAATAGTTATTTTGTCTCAAAATAAAATAAAACAAATTTAAACACCAACATCAGACTCTTCAATGACTATCAGCTTCAATACCGGGCCAATTCCAGCACTCCTCTCCTACATGTAAAAATCCTCATTTGTTTGCTAGAAAATTACTCAGAACCCCCAAACATTATATATATATATTTCCATAAACCCTAGGGAATAAAATGGCATGTATTGCAATTTTTTTATGTCACAAGGTATTTGTGCAGCCATGTTTCAAACGCATTTTTTTTTTAAAACTTGAATGACGATGTTACACAGAGTAAATAGACTTGAAAAATACCTAACATGTCACGGTTTAAAATTGCACACACTCGTGGAATGGCGGCAAACTTCGGTACTTAACCACTTCAGCCCCGGAAGGATTTCCCCCTTTAGGACCAGAGCCCTTTTTGTGATTCGGCACTGCGTCGCTTTAACTGAAAATTGCGTGGTCGTGCGGCGTTGTACCCAAACGAAATTTGCGTCCTTTTTTTCCCACAAATAGAGCTTTCTTTTGGTGGTATTTGATCATCGCTGCGTCATTTCTGATCGCCGCTATAAACAAAAGAAGAGCCACAATTTTGCAAAAGAACCCACATTTTTTACTTTTTGCTAAAATACAAATCCAAAAAAAATATAAAAAAACATTTTTTTTCATCAGTTTTGGCCGATTTATATTCTTCCTCATATTTGTGATAAAAAAAATTGCAATCGGCGTTTATTGATTGGTTTGCGCAAAAGTGGTCGTGTTTACGGATGATGAGAATTCATTTCTGGGGTTTTAATTTTTTTTTATTTTTTACTAGTAATGGCGGCGATCTGCGATTTTTAGCGGTACTGCGATATTGGGGCGGACATGTTGGAACATTTTGACACTTTTTTGGGACCATTGGCATTTATACAGCGATCAGTGCTATAAAAATGCACTGATTATTGTGTAAATGCCATTGGCAGTGAAGGGGTTAACCTGCAGGGGGCGCTCTAAGGGTTAACAGTGTTCCCTGGGCGTGTTCTAACTGTGTGTGGGCTGCCCTAGCAGGGGAAGGGAAGTGATCACAGCTTCCGTGTAGAGGAAGGCTGTGATCACAGCCCTTCCCCCCTCACAGGACGGAGGTCCGTGTTTACTTACACGGACCTCCGTCCTTTCACTCCGGGGGGGGCATCGCGGGTAGCCGGCAGAGATTGAATCCACCGGACCCGCTCCCTGGCCCTCCCCGGACACAGTGAGCACACGGGCGCGCCTCCGGCGGCGCACGCGCGCTCACTGTGCACGATCTGGCAGCCGCCGTCATATGACGCCGTTTTGCCTACAAGAGCCACCTTGTCGCCGTCAGATGCCGATCGGCGGTCGGCAAGTGGTTAAAAATCTCCATAGACGATGCTTTCAAATTTTTACAGGTTACTAGTTTAGAGATACAGAGGAGGTCTTGCACTAGAATTATTGAACTCACTCTAATATTCATGCTAATACCTCACATGAGGGGTTTGAACGTCTTTTACATATGCGGACGCGACCTACATGCGCGTTTGCTTCTGTGTGCAAGCACAAGGGGATGGGGCCTTTCTCTGCAGCCTCAGCTGCACTGCACAGTGAATGAATGGGAAGTGCTCTGTGCTGAGCGGCTTCCTGTTCATTCACAAACTGAAGCATGGTAAACACAGTTTCCTATGCTTTAGTTATGAATAAACATAGTGAGTGTGTTCATTGTGTTCATTTAGAACAGGAAGGGGCTGGTAAAAGGCATATTGACTGGCCCTTTCCTCACTCTCTGTCCTGAAGCATCCCCTGCTGCAGCTGGGGGGAAAGGAGAGGAGGAAAGCCGGAAGCACTGCAGGTGGGGGGGGGGGGAGGCGCAACACGGTGGGGAAGTCTGGGCAGTAGAGGGAATAAATACCACACATAGTGGTTAGGGTGTGCCCAGGCACGCCCCCTGTGCACGCCTATGCCGTTGATCTTGATAGTAGCACAAGTAAGCCTTCAGAAGGTAGACATCATAATTCCATAGCAAGGGGCAATAAGTCTTTGGTTCTCTACCATGGTGACACAAGCACACATTCACATCAATGATGTGGATGTGGGTTTACTTTGAGCTGATTCCCCTATAAACTGGGGTACTTCTCCCAAAACACAAGGTGCAGTGCCCAGGAAAGTTTGGTAGAAAGAATAAATAAGGGCTTATGTGCCAAACCTTCCTTGGTGAACTGGTTTTTGGGATCCCCTATCTGGTATTGGTATGTTAGAAAAGCAAATGGCTGTCTAAGTAAAAAATGAGTTTGCTTCAAAGTCGATGTGACTTTAAGTTGCTTAGATTTGAAGGGGTTCAGCTGCAATCAATGGGCTGGGACTTCATGCATCCAAAGTCACATGTTAGGGTTAAGGGCTAGGGTTAACCACTTAAGGACCGGAAGGATTTTCCAGCTTTAGGACCAGAGCACTTTTTGCAATTCGGCACTGCGTCGCTTTAACTGACAATTGCGCGGTCGTGCGACGTTGTACCCAAACAAAATTTGCATCCTCCCCCCCCCCCCCACAAATAGAACTTTCTTTTGGTGGTGTTTGATTCCCTCTGCGTCATTTCTGATCACCGCTTTAAACAAAAAAAGAGCGACAACTTTGCAAAAAAAAAAAAAAAAA
>BLSH010247668.1:19939-33058 GCA_018402905.1 Glandirana rugosa
ACTATCGTTATATGTTTATAGAATTGCCACTAGGGTCGCATTCGTACTTTGAAAAGTCAGAGTCCCTCACATTTTCCTGTCCCCGGGTGTGCTACTCTGACCTTCTCAGATCCTCCAAAAAGTGACAGTCCCGTCATTCCTACACCTTGAGAGAAGGTGTTAACCTACAACATGAGGGCAGACATTACAGTTACAATACATAATTTGTATGGTTGAATAAAGACAACAGTCCATACAGTTCAACCTGTGTAGGTGTGTGTGCTTGCATGTAGAAAATCATTTTTCCATATACCCGTATATTGTTTTCGCTAAGATGCACGTCCATGAGTCTTTTAATACTATCCATACTTCCTGCCAACACCACCAATTGTGGAAGAGAGTTCCACATCCTTACTGCCCTGACAGTGAAAAACCTCCTAGACTCTTCCAGTCTCATCGTGTGGGCCCCTGTCCTTTTACACTCCCTGAGACTGAAAAGTTTCATGCTTACGCTGGGATCACCGTTAAGATATTTGTATATTGCTATCATATCTCCTCTTAAGCGTCTCTTCTCCAGGGAGAATAAATTTAGCGCTTGTAGTTGTTGCTCATAATTGAGGTCCTCCAGGCCCAATATTAATTTAATTGCCCTTATCTGGACTCTCTCTAGCTCCAGCAAATCCTTTCTGAGGATTGGTGACAAGAACTGGACGATTTACTCCAGATGAGGCCGCCCCAGAATTTTATAAAGTGGCAGGATTACCGTTTTATCCCTGGAGTAAATTTCCTTTAATGCATGCTAATATTCTGCTGGCTTTGGTAGCTGCAGCTTGAAACTGCATGCTATTGCTCAGTCTGTGTCTTTGTGTGTGCCTCCATTCTTAAGATATCCTTTGTGAAAACACTTTCTAGGTGTCTGGGTGCTTGCACTCCAACCTGGTTTCTAAGAAACTAGGTGACCAGTTTCCTCAATGCCCCCTTGTAGTTCTACTTTAGGCAATGCTAAGATCATCACACCAGTGCTGGTTAAAGTGAGAGGATTGCAGAATGCAGTGCCAGTGCTCTCTCAGCACAACCAGGAAGGTGACAACACTTGCTCTATTAGGTCCCTTTTACACTGGGGTGCTTCACAGGTGCTATTGCGCTAAAAATATCGCCTGTAAAGCGGCTCCCCATTAAACCCAGTGTGTCCTTTCACACTGGGGTGGCTCAGGGCGGTGCGCTTGCGGGAGTAAAATTAAACTCCTGCAAGCATGATTTATTAGGAATGTGGGGAGCAGTGTATACACCGCTCCTCCACCGCCCCTGCCATTGGATTGAATGGGCAGCGCTCCCGAAGCGGCTGTACACCTTGTGTGGGGGGTTAAAAGTGCCATGCTGCCGCCCGAATAGCAGCGCCATAGCACTGCTATTACAGGGGTAGATTGCCGCTAAATTAGGGGCGGTTTACCGCTGATGATCAGGCGGTCCCAGTGTGAAAGGGGTCTTAGAGTTAGGAAACCATTGTATCACCTCCCCAGTCTCCACCTACCAACTGACCATGAAGGAGCAGCATCACACTAACCTGTAATCAACTCTGCTCAACCTTATCCAATCAGCATGTTCCCTGTTAGCACATTTAGGCCTCATACACACGGGCGTTTTTTAACGCCACTTTTTTGGGCGTTTTTTGCTGCTCTCCATGTTATTCAATGGCCCTCTAAAAACGCTGAAGTTTTTGAGCAGTAGAGGGCGTTGGCGTTAGTGAGCTGTTTCTAGAATGCGGGACCAGCGCGTTCTGAGGCTGTAGCGTTTTGGCGTTTTTTTACGCTAATCGGCAAAACGCTCACTGACGCCCGCTAACACCGTACCGGCGTTTTTTGACGCCATGTTTTCAGGTTGAAAAATAGCAGAGGAGTGATCTTTTTTTAAAAACGCCTATTGACGCCGACGCTCACTAACGCCGATGCAAAATGCCGGATTTTTCCAAAACGTCAGTAGCTTATCAGTGTTTTTTTCAGCTTTTTTTAGCGTTTTTGCGCCGGCGTTAATGGGCGTTAATGAGCGTTAGTCAACGTTAATGAGCGTTTTCTAGCGCTGGCGTCAATGAGCGTTTTTTTTATTTTTACTCTTTTTTCAATGGACACAAAACATCCAAAAACATTGGTGAGTGGCGTTAGTGGGCGTTTTTGGGCGTCAAAGCGTTTTTACAGCTGAAAAACGTCCAAAATAACCCTCTGGTCTTGGGTTTTTTTTAGAGCTCAAAAACGTCACTGCTAAAAACAGCTGATAACAGCCTGTGTGTGCATGAACACATAGGATAACATGATGGAGGGTTTATTGACTGTAGAAGAAAATGTCTGCAGCTGAAAACAGCCCCTGTAAAAACGTCAAAAAACATCCTGTGTGCATGAGGCCTTAAATTCAGCAGGGCTGGACTGCCCCTCTATATCTCAGTCAAATGCTGTTATGCAAAGTTTTACAGGCTAATATAACAAAATAATACATGACTAAATTATGTATTTATATCGGCCTTAATTTCAGCTTTAATAATTATAATACGTTAGTAATTAGTATGAATATTATTTTAAGAATGTCACTAATAATATTAACAAATCTGGCATTCAACAGTAATCACTTTTAGCTATCATCAAGAAAATCTATTTTTTAAATCAATAAAATCTAACATTACAATCTGCTTGTCTAAACTATTTACTTTGTTTTAAATATCATCAAACTTATTCTTTGCTGAATGTATGCTGCACGCACGTTTTTTCTTTTTTTTTTTTTTTTTTACGTTCTTATTGTATGCACAATTTTCAGTTTTGACAAAACTTCATATTATACATTATATATTTTAACTGGATTAACTATTCTTTCAAAAGAAGCCATAACAGAGACTGATAGGTAGAACTGAATGCATCTCTCATGGACTTCCTACATTAATTACTAGGAGCCATAAATTTCAGTTTACCAGCAGAGAGCTCCTGATAAGCAGCATTTAATTGCAGCTGGAAGTGCATTCAAGGTTCACAGAGTACACTCATCTTGTCTGTGATGAAAAGAGTGAAAATACAAAAGCACTGCGAGGAGCAAACGTGGTAAGAATAGAGCATATATATCACTGCTGACTACATTTGGGGGTTTCTTTATTCATACAAAACCGATAACATAGGAAATGTTCTCTATTTATTCCCACCCACAATGTAAATAAAACTCATTGGGATTATTGTGTGATGCTGTGGATGTTATGATTTAGGGGGTACTTTCCACTGTGGAAATAAATTGAAATTGAGTAAAATGATTAATTGAGTAAATATTGATAAAAAGAGAGGATGAAAAATGTTTACTACCTTTTTCCAGCAATAAGAGCTAAAAAAAAAAACCTCTTATCCTATTATCTGTACCTATGATGTATTCGCTGGGTTTGCATTCACCTGTATGAATTTGCTTGCGCATTATCTTGTATCATCTTCAGAAGTGGCAGACACTTTAATACCCAGAAAATGTTTCTTCTTCTCAAAGCACCAGCCTGGACTATTCCACATACTTGATACCTCACCAAAAAGTGTACAGATGTCAAGGAATTCAACCTGCCTTGGCCTGGAAGGGGGAGCTAAATTTTTATTTGAACCTTTGGTTAACTCGTAACAGAATCCTTTGTGCCTCTTATCCATTTCCCCAAACATTTACACATTACCATTTACACAATCTTTATCCACTTGATCTCTGGGAGAGTTTACCCCCGTCATGACCAGGCCATATTTTACTATTCGGCACTGTGCTACTTTAACTGGCAATTGCGCGGTCATGCAATGCAGTACCCAATAAAATTTGTATCATTTGATCACCACTATTTTATTATTTTATTATATAAACGCAAACATTTTGAAAAAAATATATATTTTTTACTTTCTGTTATAAAACGTATCCAATAAAAAAATGTAAATCTAATTTCTTAATAAATTTAGACCACAATGTATTCCGTTACATGTCTTTGGTAATAAAAAAAATCCCAATAAGTGTATATTGATTGGTTTGCATGAAAGTTATACGAGTCTACAAACAATAGGATATATATTGGAATTTTTAATGATTTATTTTTTATACTAGTAATGGCAGTGATCAGCGTCTTATAGTGGGGCTGTGATAGTGTGACAGACAATCTGACAATTTGTGGGAACTGAATAACTGCCACTGACATCTCCAGTGACACTAATGAGTTGATCAGTGTTAATAATATACACGGTCACTGTACTAATGACACTGGCTTGGAAACAAGGGGCTAATTGTGTGGCCAAAACGTGTTAGTGTGTGCTAATTTTTACTACACATAAAATTGTTTCAGGGAAAAGAAACATAGCCATCTTTCCCTCTGTATAGAGCCCTGCATTGTTTATCAACACAGGTCTCTAGGCTTTGGCTCAACAAAGCTGATCAGCAGGTCCCAGCCATGAATCGTTATCCAGGATCTGTTGACGAACTCCCGCTGGGCCCAGGAGCAGGCATCAAAGTACCAGTATACATTGATCCCCTATCCCTTTGAATGTGGGGGTCTTTCTTAGGGCACTTATCGAAATTTGCAAGCCCCCTTTAGAATAAAGAGATCTCAGGTATCCCCCCATGTAAATGAGTAAGGGGTACATAATTACCCCTTGTTACTCATTCACAAAAGAAATGTACAATATACTGCACATAAACATACAGATATCATTGGCAAAGTGTTTTATTAAAAAAAAAAGTTTCATCATGTAAATCCATCATCAAATAAATCATCCATTGATGTTGATTCATCAACAAGCACAGTGAACAATGACCTGACTATCCGCCAACACAAACACAACAACCTACAAATAGTGTTGAGCGAACCCGGACTGTAACATTGGAGTCCATACCGAACTTTGGGGTGTCCGGGACCCGAACCCGAACACGGACCTTTCAAAAAATGTTCGGGTTCGGGGTTCTGGTAGTTGATCACGCATCCTGAATAGCTGCAGGGCAGCCAATCAACAAGCGTTTCACTGGTTTGACCTTAGAAGCCATCACAGCCATGCCTACTAATGGCATGGCTGTGATAGGTCAGTGCATCATGTGACCCAGCCTCTATATGAGGCTGGAGTCACAGTGCTGCATGTCATATGCTCTTGGGTTAGTGTAGGGAGAGGATGATGCCGGCATTTTGTGAGGGACAGATTGCAGACATTTTAACATCTGATCCTGCATCCTGAGATTACTACTACTGTTGCTCTGAGGGACAGATTGCAGAAGTTTGAGATTTCACATACTGATTGTGTATGATCAGATTGTGGGATCGTACACAACGATTAGATTGTGGGAGTAATTTGAGATTTCACATACTGCTGCTTTGAGCGATCTGACTGCACTAGGTAGAGGCTTCTGCTTAGAGGGACACATTATTGTTCAAAAATCATCTCCTAGTTTATTTGATTCTAATTTATTTTCCCTATCCCCATTTCTTTGTAGGGCACTTGCGCCACTCTTACCCCCATTTTACTTCCTTTTGCAGCCCTCTAGCACTTGCCAGGACTTTGTTACAGCCATTTTTGTGCCTAAAAGTTCGGGTCCCCATTGACTTCAATGGGGTTCGGGGTCCGGGATAACGTTCGGGCAACTTTTCCCAAAGTACGTTCAGACCCGCAGAACCTGAACATCCAGGTGTTCGCTCAACTCTACCTACGTACAACGATCCTTTCCCACCAGACTCTCACCACAAATGATAGCTAGCTGATGACACAGACCATATTTGGTCAATGAAGTCATCTGGCATACCCAGTCAGTATTCTTTACCTGAGATTCCTGGTGCAGGTCATCGTGTTTGTGTTGTTGGATTTTCAAGGCATCACTCTTGGTTATTGACAATGAATCTACATTGCTGCACAATTTAACCACTTACTGTACTGGTACATTGCTGGACTTCAAGTGGTTATTCCTGGATGATGCCTGCAGCCGTACACCATTACAGCTGCAGGCATCATTGTGGTATTGTTTTTTTCAGCCTACAGTCAGATTTCTTGTAAAAGCAATCCTAGTGGCTAATTAGCCAGTGGTTCTGCTGGTTGACCATAGAGATGATCGGAGACCATAACTGCTCTGATCATCTCTGTGGTATAGGAAACTGGAAGTGATGGAGCATTTCATCACTTCCGGTCTCACGATTGTAAATCCTGATGGGTTTGAAAAAAAGCATTGGATCATACTGATCTTGGTATGATACAAAGCTTTTAAGGGCAGAGGAGAGATCTGGGGTCTACAGGGGATATTTATTTTTATCTGTGATAACAATAAAAGTGATCAAAAAAAAAAAATTTAAAGCGAAATTGTAAAAAAAAAAAATGAAAGCGCTGCCGTGCTTGCTCACAAACGCATGCATTGGTCCCCAAGGCACGCAAACAGCAATTGCCCCACACATGTGGGGTATCAACGTGAATATCAGATCATGGACAGTTATTCTATCACCAACCTCCTGTGTAAATCTAAAGTGGTAACCTGTAAAGGCTTTTAAAGTTTCACCTATGGATACTAAAATTGACATTGTTTGTGCGCAATTTTAAAGCATTACATATTTACTCGGCATAACATCATATTTTATATTTTACCAAACAATTGAGTATTATCTTCTGAGGTTTTGTTTTACATCAAAATTAAAAAAGTGTATCTTTTCCCAAAAAAAAAAATGAGCTTAAAAAAAATGCTGCGTATATACCATATGATATAAAAAACTACAACCATTTTCATGTTCATCTAAGAGGGACTGGATGTCTGCAGGCTCCTTATTCTAAAGGGGGATTCAAAATTCCAAGGTGCCTTGTCAGGTGGAGCCCACACCAGTTTGCTTTTTTGTTTTTTGCTTGGGATCCAATTCCAAATACATACCAAACCCCTAAAATGGCAATGGAGAATGCAAATAAGCAACATTTTTTTTCTTTTTAAATTTCACTTTTGCAGAAGTATATCTTACAGGTGTACCACTTCATGTGCATCTTCCAAGCATTATATTTAAAGGAATTGTGTGTTTTAAAGGTTGCCCTTTAAGCCTTTCTAAAAGAACTACTCCATGCTGATTTTTTTTAAGGTTGCAAATCATCAAGATTCACCTTTCTTAGACTACCATGGGGCTTGGATACTATGCTTGGGCATCTCAAATTTGTTCAATTGTTTAACGAACCAAACGTTGCTTAGTTCACTCATCACTAGCCATGACCTGGGTTTGTTGCAAAGTTAAACCCATACCTACTTCAAGTGGTGGCTAGCGAAGACTAGATGTGCTTCAGATTTGATTAAATAACAAGGCTTACCTTTTTCATTACACTCATATGATTACACCATCAGTTGCATAAACAGCACACATACTAATATGTGTGACCTCCTTATAAAAAATGTTTATTGCCTGGCTATTTCTGGCTTCACCTTGGAACAAGCTTGCAACACATGTAAGTCCAAGAATGATGAGCATTCCTAACCTCTGTACATGTTATTGTCATGAAGGGGACTGTCATGTATGGTTGGGATCATGGACTCTTGCTGTGGCCTGCCCGCTGGATGGTGGGGTGCTCAGAGAGTGCACCTGTGCAGGCTATCACTGACCTGGTACAAGGAAGCACAGAGATGAGGGACCTGGAAAAGCAGAGAAAACTGAACAAGAATTGCTGGACTATCATACAGCACTAGAGTGCTGGTCTTACAAGCAGGCAGGCAGGGCATGGAATAATAGGGCTCACAGGGAAACAGGAGTGCATTACAGAACACAGAGGTAATGATATGTATGAGGAACATTGAGGTGCACAGGGGTCCCAGTACAGTTGGGACACACAAGGAGTCTAAGGCAGCAAGAATATCTATTTGAACTGACTGTGGAGCATGTAAAGTGTAGATTAGGACCCTAGGAAGTGCCAAGGTGCAGAGTACAAGAAACCACCTAGTTTTTCTCTAGGAGTAGGATATGGGTTGTGGGTTGTGCTGAAGATGATTCCCACGTTGCAGTTCCCTGACTCAACCGAGCAGAAAGCTATTGGCTGCTAATGGCTGATAAGCAGGTAAGAGTCCCTTGCAGCACTGAGGTGCTGAGTTCACAGGACTGTAGGGAGTACTGCCCAAGCTGGCAGGTGTACACAGAAACACAGACACAGGGAACAGGTAGTATTGCAAAGAGACCAACAGGATAACTAGGAGTGAGTAACAATGCACAGAGACAAACAGAAATCCTAAAAACAGTCCAAAGTTCATGAAAACACTAAGCAGGATACAAACTAGGAATACACAAGTAGACACTGAAGCACACTGAAAGCTGGAAAAACACAGGAACAAAGACGCTAGAATGCTCAGGGGACTCAACAGGTACAAGGACAACAGGTTATTGGCAAGAAGGTACAGGGATTGATTTGCTAAAGGCAAATAGTCTCTGCACTGCAAGTCTGAGTGGAACATGCAAGGAAATTAAAAAAACAGTATTTTTGCTTGCATATGATTGGATGATAGAAACCAGCAGAGCTTTCTCTCATTTCAGAGCTTCCCCTCAGATCTAGTGCAATTTCACTTGCAGTGCACAGTCTATTTGTCTTTAGTAAACCAACCTCCAGGGATCTTCTCCACTAAGAAACACTGAGGGACATTAGGAATCTTTTCTGCTAGGAAATACTGGGGGGACCCTAGGAATCTACTTGGAAATACAAAATCACTGGGAACCTGCCAACTTGCTGTTCTTTAGATAATACCTGAGAGAATGAGTCCAGCTTAAATAAGGAAGATGGCCTGGCTGAGCAGGTAGCTAACTGAATCAATAGCAGGGTAACCAGTGATAACAGCAGAAACTTGCAAGTTAAAGCCATGAAACATGTTCCAGCATGCCTGCTGGTCTAAAGCAGCAGATATGTGAAAGTTACAGGTTGACATTTAGTCCAACCACTGAAGTAGAGAAAGGGCAGAGTCACCCAGTACCATCAATGGGTCACCCCGTCCCTTTGTTTAATTTAGCAGTGGGCCAAATGACAGCTCCTTCTCTGGGGCTAAAGAAAACAAAGGAGCCAGCAATTGCATCCAGAACTGCAATGGCATTCAGAGCGGGCAAGTGAGAGATCCTGTTTGTACACACTCCCCTCACACTGTAAACACTGCTCCTCTCCCGCCCCTCTCCTTACACACACAGTGCCCCCTTGCCATAAAGAGAACCTGTCACCTATATGCTATCACATGGGTCTATTGGTCCCCTATGTGATAGCAATAAAGTCATGTGTTAAAAAAAGTAAAAGAATTTAAAGAGATGCATAAAAAAACATTTTGAGTCCCCCCACCCCCAAATACATAGACATACATACAAAACACATGCGCTGGGGCATCTATGTAAAAAATGGTGATTGTGGAACACATGTTAGAGCTCAACACGCACACAAGAGTGAGATCAATAATTTTAGCACCACAGCTCCTGGATAACTCTAAACTGATGACCCGTAGGGGCTTCTAAATCATCGCCTATGGAAAATATAGGGTATTGAAGTGTATATGCTGTTTCATGGGTGCACACAATTTTAATGTTTGACATGTTGGGTATCTATTTACTCAGTGCAACTTCATCTTTTATATTTTATCTAAAGCCTGCTGTACCATATACTTGTACAAAAAAAGCATCCTGTTCTCTTTGTATTGCTTCCTTTATATGAAATCCCTGGTTCCTGCCAGTCTCTCTGCTTTCCTATTAAAACTGACCACACTAAGCAGTGGTCAGTTCTCTAGCTGTGCTGGGAACTCAGCCTGCTCTCCTCCAATGATCAGACTTGCCCTAACATGCCTCCCCTGCTTAGTGTGCTGCTTAGTGTGCTGATGTGTCTCCTCCCCTAGCTCTTATGCAGCTCAGAACAGGGGGAATGTGATCACTTATAAAACAGGGGGGAAGAGGAATTCATATTTTTTTTAAAATCTATACACAAATGTTTTTGCCTTTCACTTTTAATTTAAACTGAATGGGCTGATTTACAAGGCATTTATTGACAATCAATTTAACTTAAATTTTACAGAAATTTTCTATTTCATAAACAGTTGGAACTATCACAATTTTTATCTATGGTGTCTGCTTTCAAGAAATATATAATGTTTGGGGGTTTTAATTAATCGTCAGGCATAAAATTATTTTCTAACCATGTAAACAATAAAAAGAAAAAAAAAAGAAAAATGGCTCCAGGACTCCAGTGATTAAGGATTCCAGTTAGTAAATATAAAAAATTGATGTAAAAATGGATGAAAAACTGTTGTAAACCGATGTAAACTGACTTGAACACTCATGTAAAAACTGATGTCAAATGAATCCATTTTATCTCTGAAAAAACTTGGCTGAACGAATGATGCCCATGTGAAAGGACCCTTTTTTATGGTAATTGTTTATATTACACAGGGGTTAATTTACTAAAACTGGAGAGTGCAAAATCTGGTGCAACTGTGCATGGTAGCCAATCAGCTTCTAACTTCAGCTTGTTCAATTAGGCTTTGACAAAAAAAACTGCAAGTTTCTATGCAAAACTGCACCAGATTTTGCACTCTCCAGTTTTAGTAATCCACCCCTAAGTGCTTTACTAAATTTCATTAGTTAGGGTTAACATGTACTTTAACCATTTGTGGACTGCCTTCCCACAATGTACGGTGGACAGGTGGCTCGCTCTGCAAAGCAACGTACCCATACGTTACTGCCTGCTTCCTGGTTTAGGGTGTTCACATGCGCACCCCCCACCAGCACCCACTGTGATTGTACACAGCGGAAACCTGTCAGCAAGCCCCGGCCAATGATTCATGACCTGGACCTGCTGTTCAGCTGTGTACAATCACAGCCCAGAGCTCTGTATTGACTATCAACACAGAGCTCTGTACAGAGGGAACAATTTAAGAGTTCTATTAGTAAAAAGCAGAACCTTTTAGACATAGATAAGCATGCATTTAACCCTTTGATCGCCCTAGATGTTAACCTCTTCTAGCCAGTGTCATTAGTACAGTGGCAGTGTGTAGTATTATCACTGATCACTGTATTAATGACACTGGTGATGTCAGTTGGAGTTAGTCAGTTCCCCCCAATAGTTAGTGTCAGATTGGCCACTATCAGAGTCCCACTATAAAGCCTCGTACACACGGGACGACGATCGTATACAACAGGTCGTATGAACGACCATTGTATGCTAAATCGACCGTTAGTACACGCGATTAGAACAGCCGGCGTATGACGGTCGTACAACAGAAGTTGTATGAGCAGACTAGAAAACCTTGGTAGTACGACAAGCGGTTGTACAACCGTTGTACCTTGTGTACAGAGAAGTTGGTTTAACAAGTTGTATTGTGCAAAATACGCATGCTCAGAAGTTGAGGAATGGCCGGGCCCTAATTACATGCACCTGAACTTTCTCTTTATACGTTCATAACACGTCACTATGTTCAGCTTGGTTGTATGATCGTTTAGTGCATGTCAGTATGCGAGATACAACAGCCAACATACGATTTGGGCCGTTCGGTCGTACGACCGTTGCATGTGTGTACAAGGCTCAAATCGCTGATAGTAGTATTAAAAAAATAATAAAAAATCCAGTATATATATAGTTTATAACTTTCACGCAAATCAATCATTGGGATTATTATTGGGAAATCAAAGACATATAGCAAAATACATTTTGGCCAAAATGTATGAAGAAATTTGGATCTTTTAAAACTTTTTATTGGATATGTTTTATAGCAGAAAATGTTTGTTTTTTTTCATTTATATTGCAAAAAAAAAAAAAAAAACACAGTGGTGATCAAATACCACCAAAAGAAAGCTATATTTGTGTTAAAAATAATTGTATACATTTCTTTTGGGTGAAGCATTGCATGACTGCGCAATTACCAGTTAAAGTAGCGTAGTGCTCTTGTGTAAACGAAGGCTAACCTGCTGGAGAATTACCATATTGAATCATGACTAACAACATCTGCCCCAAATAGCTGAAAACATGAACATTTCCAATCTGGTCAATTCTGTGTTTTTCCAAAGATGTGTTGAAACTCTTTGTGCAGTCCATAGAACTTGTTGAAATCACCATTATCAGACGATTGGAGAATCTAGCAGCAGCTTCAATCATGATTCCTTCTTTTCAATTATCATGTATGTTTGGTTATATAATTAACCCATTTCTCATTAAGGTGTAGTGTGAAGTAATGGTCTTCTGCTCTTTATATCATAAAGAGAATCACAAACAAAATAATGATTGAAAATAACTTTACTTACATCACTGCGCATTAAGTGGCAGCCTTTTACATTTTAATTGTTATTACCTGTAAACACATATGCTATATCATTTCCTTGGCAATCTTTTGTGGCAAGAATTGCACACCGTACATAATGGGCAAAAGCCGAAAACTCAGTATTTTGAGTGTCTGAGTACTGGGTGTTATTAAAAAGAGGAAATTGAATCAAGATCATATAACTACCCTAAAGCACTGATTGTGGCTGAGCAAAGGAAAGTGTGCCAGTTACAGGTCATTGGGTAGACATTGTTTCCTGTTCAGAAGCTCAGTAGGTTGCTCATTCTTGAGCCTAAACCACTCTCCCTCCTCCCCATTCACATGTGACTTTCAAAATCAATAGTAATCATTTCACCTTGTGTGTTACTGACTTAGCTACACTAATAGCCATACAAGAAAAATCTTTTGGAAGAAAAAAAAAATGTCATTGAAACAATGTGTTGACTGAGCTAAGATATTGAGCATCCAAGAAATCTACTATCCTTTTATAAGAATTTAGTTCTGATTTTCCAAAAATGGACACCACCCTAGCAATGCAAAATCCATTTAAGATGTGTCTTTGTTTATATGCATTAAGGAAACAGGTCAATGTATTGATAAATATTTAAACAGATTTTACAGCAAAATAAAGCTTTGACACAGACATTCCTAAAGATTAGCGAGGAACGTTGGGTTCACTGTGCATTCAATTGATAAAAAAAAAATAATTGCAAACCCCAGTTATAGCAGCAAACCCAAATGATGTAGGTGAGAGCTGAATGATATGATTTTTTACTGGCCATTTTTACAGCCTGTTTGCAATATTTGGAGAAAAAAAGGCATATACCGTGAGGGGAAAAAGTATTTGATCCCCTGCTTATGTTGTACATTTGCCCACTGACAAAGAAATGATCA
>BLSH010247668.1:33068-51140 GCA_018402905.1 Glandirana rugosa
ATTTCTCGTCTTCTGGTAATGAAGTGTGATGTGGAATTACTCTTTACCCAATTAATATATTGGTTTGTATGTACTATTAACTTTTCTTCCTTAGTACTAACTTCGACGACGATCTAAGAGGTTAGAAGACTATTACCAATAAAGTTGTTCAAGATACCTGACGTGTTTCTCAAAGTTGTGTAGAAACCTTTTTACTGGTTTCTTAACTGGTCTAACCTTTACAAGTACAAAAGTCGATAAACCTCGTCTACAACAATCAGTACTAATCTCAACTCGCTTGTGGACCTGCAAGCCCAAGACGACCAGGCAGGCTTGAAGCCCTGTTTCAGGCCCAGGCCCAGGCCTGCCTTCCGTGCGATCGTTCGGGTTCCGTCCGGACCCGGACCCGGACTTTGTCCCGAAGTTCGGACGGACCAGCAGAACCCGAACGTCCAGGTGTTCGCTCAACTCTAATCATGACTAACAACATCTGCTCCAAATAGCTGAAAACATGAACATTTCCAATCTGGTCAATTCTTTGGTCATTTTTCCAAAGATGTGTTGAAACTCTTTGTGCAGTCCATAGAACTTGTTGAAATAACCATTATCAGAAGATTGGAGAATCTAGCAGCAGCTTCAATCATGATTCCTTCTTTTCAATTATCATGTATGTTTGGTTATATAATTAACCCATTTCTTATTAAGGTGTAGTGTGAAGTAATGGTCTTCTGCTCTTTATATCATAAAGAGAATCACAAACAAAATAATGATTGAAAATAACTTTACTTACATCACTGTGCATTAAGTGGCAGCCCTTTACATTTTAATTGTTATTACCTGTAAACACATATGCTATATCATTTCCTTGGCAATCTTTTGTGGCAAGAATTGCACACCGTACATAATGGGCAAAAGCCGAAAACCCTGTATTTTGAGTGTCTGAGTACTGGGTGTTATTAAAAAGAGGAAATTGAATCAAGATCATATAACTACCCTAAAGCACTGATTGTGGCTGAGCAAAGGAAAGTGTGCCAGTTACAGGTCATTGGGTAGACATTGTTTCCTGTTCAGAAGCTCAGTAGGTTGCTCATTCTTGAGCCTAAACCGCTCTCCCTCCTCCCCATTCACATGTGACTTTCAAAATCAATAGTAATCATTTCACCTTGTGTGTTACTGACTTAGCTACACTAATAGCCATACAAGAAAAATATTTTGGAAGAAAAAAAAATGTAATTGAAACAATGTGTTGACTGAGCTAAGATATTGAGCATCCAAGAAATATACTATCCTTTTATAAGAATTTACTTCTGATTTTCCAAAAATGGACACCACCCTAGCAATGCAAAATCCATTTAAGATGTGTCTTTATTTATATGCAGTAAGGAAACAGGTCAATGTATTGATAAATATTTAAACAGATTTTACAGCAAAATAAAGCTTTGACACAGACATTCCTAAAGATTAGTGAGGAACGTTGGGTTCACTGTGCATTCAATTGATAAAAAAAAATAATTGCAAACCCCAGATATAGCAGCAAACCCAAATGATGTAGGTGAGAGCTGAATGATATGATTTTTTACTGGCCATTTTTACAGCCTGTTTGCAAGATTTGGAGAAAAAAAGGCATATACAGTGAGGGGGAAAAGTATTAGATCCCCTGCTTATGTTGTACATTTGCCCACTGACAAAGACATGATCAGTCTATAATTTTAATGGTAGGTTGATTTGAACAGTGAGAGATGGAATAACAACAAATTATCTGGCAAAACGCATTTCAAAAAAGTTATAAATTGATTTGCATTTGACCCCTACGCAAAACATGACTTAGTTCTTGGTGGCAAAACCCTTGTTGGCAATCACAGAGGTCAGATGATTTTGTCCCACTCCTTTTTGTAGATCCTCTCCAAGTCATTAAGGTTTTAAGGCTGACATTTGGTAGTTCGAACGTTCAGCTCCTTCCACATATTTTCTAGGCCACTTCAGGACTTTAATGTGCTTCTTCTTAAACCACTCCTTTGTTGCCTTGGCCGTGTGTTTTGGGTCATTGTCATGCTGGAATACCCACCCATGACCCATTTTCAATGTCCTGGCTGAAAAACACCCCCAAAGCATAATGTTTCCACCTCCAGTGGGGATGGCGTTCTTGGGGTCATAGGCAGCATTCTTCCTCCTCCAAACACAGCAAGATGAGTTGATGCCAAATAGCTTGATTTTGGTCTCATCTGCCCACAACACTTTCACCCAGTTCTCCTCTGAATCATTCAGATGTTCATTAACAAACTTCAGACAGGCCTGTACATGTGCTTTCTTGAGCAGGGGGACCTTGCGGGCCCTGTAGGATTTCAGTCCTTCACAGTACAGTGTGTCACCAATTGTTTTCTTGGTGACTGGTCCCAGCTGCCTTGAGATCATTGACAATCAGTTCTGGGCTGATTTCTCACTGTTCTCATGATCTTTGAAACTCCACAAGGTGAGATCTTGCATGGAGCTCCAAACCAAAGGAGATTGACAGTTATTTTGTGTTTCTTCCATTTGCAAATAATCACACTAACTGTTGTCACCCTCTCATCATGCTGCTTGACGATGGTCTTTTAGCCCATTCCTGCCTTGTGTAGGTCTACACTCTTGTTCTTGAGATCCTTGGACTGCTCTATGGTTTTGGCCATGGTGGAGAGATTGGAATCTGATTGATTGATTGATTGATTGATTGCTTCTGTGGACAGGTGTCTTTTATATAGGTAACAAGCTGAGATTAGGAGCACTCCCTGTAAGAGAGTGTACCTAATCTCAGCTTGTTACCTGTATAGAAGACACCTTGGAGACAGAAATCTTGCTGATTGATAGGGGATCAAACACTTATTTCACTCATTAAAATGCAAATCAATTTATAACTTTTTTGGAAATGCGTTTTTCTGGATATTTTTGTTGTTATTCTGTCTCTCACTGTTAAAATAAACCTACCATTAAAATTATAGACTGATCATTTCTTTGTCAGTGGGCAAACGTACAACTTCAGAAGGGGATCAAATACTTTTTTTCCCTCACTGTATATAAATATACAGTATCTCACAAAAGTGAGTACACCCCTCACATTTTTGTAAATATTTTATTCTATCTTTTCATGTGACAACACTAAAGAAATTACACTTTGCTACAATGTAAAATAGTGAGTGTACAGCTAGTATAACAGTGTAAATTTGCTGCCCCCTCAAAATAACTTGACACAGCCATTAATGTCTAAACTGCTGGCCACAAAAGTAAGTACACCCCTAAGTGAAAATGTCCAAATTGGACCCAATTAGCCATTTTTCCGCCGTGGTGTCATGTGATTCATTAGTGTTACAAGGTCTCAGATGTAAATGGGGAGCAGGTGTGTTAAATTTGGTGTTATTGCTTTCACTCTCTCATACTGGTCACTGGAAGTTCAACATAGCACCTCATGGCAAGGAACTTTCTGAGGATCTGAAAAAAAGAAATGTTGCTCTACAAAAATATGGCCTAGGCTATAAGAAGATTGCCAAGACCATAAAACTGAGCAGCAGCATGGTGGGCAAGACCATACAATGGTTTAACAGGACAGGTTACTCTCAGAACAGGCCTCGCCATGGTCGACCAAAGAAGATGAGTGCACGTGCTCAGCGTCATATCCAGAGGTTATCTTTGGGAAATAGACGTATGAGTGCTGCCAGTATTGCTGAAGAGGTTGAAGGGTTGGGGGGTCAGCCTGTCAGTGCTCAGACCATATGCCGCACACTGCATCAAATTGGTCTGCATGGCTGTCGTCCCAGAAGGAAGCCTCTTCTAAAGATGATGCTCAAGAAAGTCCACAAACAGTGTGCTAAAGACAAGTAGACTAAGGACATGGATTACTGGAATCATGTCCTGTGGTCTGATGAGACCAAGATAAACTTATTTGGTTCAGATGGTGTCAAGCGTGTGTGGCGGAAACCAGGTGAGGAGTACAAAGACAAATGTGTCTTGCCTACAGTCAAGCATGGTGATGGGAGTGTTATGGTCTGGGGCTGCATGAGTGCTGCCGGCACTAGGGAGCTACAGATCATTGAGGCAACCGTGAATGCCAACATGTACTGTGACATATTGAAGCAGAGCATGATCCCCTCCCTTCAGAGACTGGGCTGCAGGGCAGTATTCCTACATGATAACGACCCCAAACACACCTCCAATATGACCACTGCCTTGCTAAAGAAGCTGAGGGTAAAGGTGATGGACTGGCCAAGCATGTCTCCAGACCTAAACCCTATTGAGCATCTGTGGGGCATCCCAAACGAAAGTTGGAGGAGCGCAAGGTCTCTAACATCCACCAGCTCCATGATGTTATCATGGAGGAGTGGAAGAGGACTCCAGTGGCAATCTGTGAAGCTCTGGTGAACTCCATGCCCAAGAAGGTTAAGGCAGTGCTGGGAAATAACAGTGGCCACACAAAATATTGACACTTTGGGCCCAATTTGGACATTTTCATTTAGGGGTGTACTCACTTTTGTTGCCAGTGGTTTAGACATTAATGGCTGTGTGTTGCGTTATTTTGAGGGGACAGCAAATTTAAATTTTTATGCAAGCTGTACACTCACTACTTTGTAGCAAAGTGTAATTTCTTCATTGCTGTCACATAAAAAGATATAATAAAATATTTACAAAAATGTGAGCGGTGTACTCACTTTTGTAAGATACTGTATATATATTACACAAATTGATGGAATATACTTGAATTTACTGTTTTTCTTTTACTGAGTGGCTGGTAGTAGTGGTTCACCTTATAGCTGCTCTCAATCACACCATATATCACACATCCGGAGACACTGAACAGGCCAGCTCTTGTTTTTGTTGTTTTATTTAGGGGAAATAACTTGGATGGGGACAAGGGATGCCCAAAGAATTATGGTACATGAACTCCATATACAGTCCTGTATATGCACACTTGCACTGCAGGCTATCCTTCTGCAGACTGTTACTCCTCACAACTCTCCAGTACTCAAATTGCTGACCGTTTCTTCTACAGTTCTCTCTCTAACACAGAACTTGCAGATTATCACTCTTTTACTTCTCTCCAGCACATCACTTAGTTTCCAGCCTGAAAGGAAATTTATCAAGCTTCTCTACTGCTTCCTCTTCACTGTGGCTAGCACATGATGAGGCCTACTCCATATTAGCAGAACTTCAGGAACACCCATTACAGGCCAGGGATCATGGGCCCCTGAATGTGTAGCAAAGTACTTGAGTGCTAGCCGGGCCTTTGATGGACTACAACTCCCAGCCCATCCTTCTTCCAGGTCCCTCCGACCTACTCTTCCTCAGTGACGGGCTCCCAAGGCCTCCAGAGACTGTCCACTATTCCTCTCCCAGTCTGCTCCAGCACTTTCTCCTCCAGCTCACAGGGGCCATCACTCACCACACTGGTGGATCACTTTAAAGTTTCTCTCTATGAAACACCTCCACTGTTCTCCTGTTCCCCTGTGCAACTCCAGGAATCCCCGCCACTACTGGCTGCACCCAAACCTCCAGGCCTCAAGGTCACCCCCCCAGATGGGGATGACCTCCCGGGTAGAGGCCTTCACAGCGCCTCCACGACTGACCCAGCCCAGAGTATATAAGAAGGCCTGCCCCCTGCCAGTCCAGATTGGGGATTGGTCAAGGCTTCCTTTGACACTCCAAATGATGACACCTTTGTCCCACCTTCATTATGGAAAGTTCCAGTGCCTCCCAGTAGAAGGTAGGAGGGTGTCAGAGATCGTTCCAGCAGCACAGGTTTTCTCCATTGGCACGGAGGTATGCGCCAGTGCGCATGCGCGGAAGAACTAGAACTAACGGAACGTCCCGTAGGCTCCTTAAGAACTTCCATGACCATCTGCTTGCAGGCCATTTTGGGGTCCACAAGACAATCGAACTGATCCAACGATCCTATTGGTGGCCCAAGATGAGACAGGATTGTAAGGACTACATTAATTCTTGTACCACTTGTACCCGAAGCAAGGGCAGTCATGTGCAGTCCTGGGGTTTGCTGAGACCACTACCCATTCCGGAGCTTCCCTGGGAGATGCTGTCTATGGATTTCATAGTCGAGTTGCCCCCCTCAGATGGTTTTTCCACAATTCTGGTTGTAGTAGACCGTTTATCCAAGATGGCCCACTTTATACCTATGATAGGTACCCCGTCATCGGCAGAAACAGCTGGTGTATTCGTCAAAGAGATCGTCAGGCTTCACGGCCTTCCTGACAGCATTGTCTCCGACAGAGGAGTCCAGTTTACCTCCAGATTCTGGAGAGCGCTCTGTAAAGCCCTAAATATAGAGGCCTGTCTGTCTTCGGCCTATCATCCGCAAAGTAACGGTCAAACAGAGCGAACAAATCAGACTTTGGAGCAATATCTCCGCTGTTTTTCCACCTTCTTACAAGACAACTGGACTGAACTACTTCCTTGTGCCGAATTTGCTTACAACAATTCCATACATGCATCTACCAACCAGTCACCATTCTGGGCAAATTACGGTTTTCACCCCTCCTTTCTGCCAAACACTATACCAGAAGCAGCGGTACCCGCAGTACAGGACAGGATAAACTTTATCCAGGAGAACTGTCTCATATTACGAGAGACGATACAAAGGGCACAAGAGGACTACGAGAAGTATTATGACAAAGGGAGGAGAGAGAGTCCTACTTTTAAAGTCGGCGACAAGGTATGGCTATCTACTACCAATCTAAAATTGAACTGTCCATCAAAAAAGCTGGGCCCAAGATTCATCGGCCCATTCTTAATCAAGAAGGGGATCAACCCAGTAGCTTTTGAACTCACCCTGCCAAAATCTTACAAGATCCACCCAGTTTTCCATATCTCTCTGTTAAAACCAGTTACAACCAGCTCCTTTTCGGAACAAGAGACTGCACCTCCTCCCCCTGTCTTGGTTGGCGAAGACACAGAGTTTGAGGTTGAGGCTATCTTGGATTGTCGGAAGAGAGGTAGACAAGCTCAATACCTCATCAAATGGAAGGGGTATTCACCCGAGGAGAATTCATGGGAACCTGCAAAACATGTACACGCTCCCAAGTTGATACGTGAATTCTTCAAGAGACATCCTGAAAAGCACTCTTTGTTGGGCATCCGGAGGCTGCCCCTTGGGGGGGGGGCACTGTCAGAGATCGTTCCAGCAGCACAGGTTTTCTCCATTGGCACGGAGGTATGCGCCAGTGCGCATGCGCGGAAGAACTAGAACTAACGGAACGTCCCGTAGGCTCCGAAAGTTAGTGCGCACGCGCGCACGTTCGGTCGTACGCAATGCGGCAGGCATTGGCGCCCAAAGCCCTATTTAAACCCGTGCAGAAGAGACATTAGTTGCTGGATTATCTTCAGCTTCCTGCTGTGCTCACCTACCTGTTCCTGACCTTGATCCTGATTTGTGGCTTTGACCTTCGGCTTGTCTGACTACCCTTCATCTCAGCCTTAACTGTGTTTGACCCTCGGCTTGGCTTTGACTCCGCTTCGGACCTTCCCATTAACCAGACGTCTGATTCCTGCCTGACTTCCTTTGTATGACCCCGGCTCGGCCTAGATCCTGATTCCGGTTCTCCCGGCACTATCTTCTGGTGTTCCAGCCTTTCCAGGGGACTCCTGCCCAGCTGCTTATCCTGGTCCCGGCAGTACTTCGCACCTGACCAGCGCTTCTGGTAACCCCTGCCTCTCTGGGCATAGCTCTCCCTGTTTCATCCTCAGGGGGACGCTCTGCGCTTAGCTGCAAGGGAAGCCCTCTCAGCACTTTGACCTCCAACCAGGTAACTGACAGAGGGTTAATGACCTCATCTGTTGGGTTGCCCCAATGTGCCTATACTATGGGGGAGCTATATGTATAAATATATATATATATATATATATATATATATATATATATATATATATAATATATATATATATACATAAAATCATTCAGTGCAGTAGAGGGATGAGCCAAATGCACCTGGGTTTGGTTCAAGGCAAGTTAATGTTCAGATGCCGAATCTGATCCTGATGAAGTCAATGAAAGCTTAAAAAACCAGCAATGCCAATATTTTAGGCTAATAGGGGTAACAAATGGCACAGGGACTGGGCACAGCCTCAGGTGACATGTACCAAAATAGTATTTTAATAATGCTTTAAGGTCAACATTAAAAATGCTAAATTGTTTTAAATAACATGTCTGGGGGATGCCCTTAACCTGCCCATGAAGTGTTGCATCTGTACAATGCATAAACCTATATATATATATATATATATATAAAAAAATGCCACTTGCCAGGCACATTACTTATGTTTTCTAAACAGCCAGAGATTTCCTTATCCTAGACCAGGGGTCTCCAAACTTTCTAAAGAAAGGGCCAGTTTACTGTCCTTCCAACATTAGGAGGGCTGGGCTGTGGCCAGTGAGAGTAGAAAATGTCCTGGCAACAGTGGGAGTAAACAATTCCCCATGATTGGTATTAGAGGTAGTGATAGTGCACCCTCATTGGTATCAATGAGAGAAATAGTGCCATCATTGGTATCAGTGGTAGTAATAGTGTCTCATCAAAGGGATTAATAGGGCCCCATCGTTGATATCAATGAAAGGAATAGTGTGCCATCACTGATTGTTGAAAGTTGGAGGAATAATGCCCCAAGGGCAAGATATAAGCCAGCAAAGGACTGCATCCGGCCCCTGGGCCGCAGTTTGGAGACCACTGTCCTAGATGAAACTGTGATATAGATGTTAATGTGGGGGAACCCCCCAAGTACATATGAAATCTATATCCTTTGATGAGGGTCTGGCGTGGATGTTAAGGGGTACCCCACACAAAAAAACCTTTAAGTCCTGTATGAATTTTAAGGCGAAACCCCATGCAGAAAACAAGTAAAAAGTCACTCTATCCCTGCCAATTTGTTTGGATTGCCTGCAAGTAAATGAATGGGTTGAGTGATGTCACTGGTTGCTAAGGAAACCAGAGGTACCGACACATACCACTTCCTTGACAACGGTTGACAGATAGGAAGCTGTTATATAAATAGTAGCCTTAGAAATACTGTTTCTGTAAATGCTGTTCAGCTGCCACTGAACAGGCTAAAATTCTGGCTTCCAGACAAATGCCTGAACAGCCAAAGTTCTGTCTAAACCTTGCGCTCAGCCCTAGGGGGAGAAGCTCTTTTAAAAAGGCTTAAAGGCCAACAACAGAAATACACAATTCATATAAATAACATACTTGCTTAAACCTGCACATAAAGTGGTGCACCTATATAATGTACTAAAGCAAAAGTTATATTTACAGAGAGGCCTACCCTCTCCTTAACCACTTGAGCTCTGGAAAGTCTTACCCCCTTCATGACCAGAGCATTTTTTGCTATTTAGCACTGCGCTACTTTATCTGGAAATTGCGCGGATAGGCAACACTGTATGCAAATTAAAGTAGAAACAATATTTTCTACTTTATGTTATAAAACATATCCAATTAAAATGAAATTTCTTTATAATTTTAGGAAAAATGTATTCTGCTACATTTCTTTGGTAGAAAAAATCCCAATAAGTGTATATTAATTGGTTTGTGAGAAAGTTGTAGTGTCTATAAACTACGTTATATATACTGTACTGGAATTTACACATTTATGACACTATGCTAGCAATGACGGTGAGCAGCGACTCATAGTGGGACTGTGATAGTGTGGTGTGAAATCTGGCACTAGCTGACACTAGCTGGGAGGTATACTAACTGACTGACGCTGACATCAATAGTGACACTAATACAGTGATCAGTGCTAATACTGTACACTGTCACTGTACAAATGAAGCTGTGAAGGGGTTTACATCTAGGGGCAATCAAAGGGTTAGTAGTGTGATTAACAATGTGTAATGTGTGCTGCTTTTACTTCACCATCTGTCTGTTTTTTCTCCCTGCTATGCAGGGAGAAGAAACAGCCAGAAAACCGTTCACAGTACACAGTTTTTGGAAACACAAAACTCTGTGGGTAATTGGCCACAGCTGATCAGTTGACTTCAACCAAAACCATTGCCTAAAATCAGCTGCCAAACGTGTGCTGTGTCCAATGCGCATGCTCCAAACCTGGAAAAATGGCCACAATGTACCAGTACAATGCCCGGCATGCAGGTTTCGCCAGCTCACAATACAACAACTGTGGGCGGGCAGCAAGTGGTTAACCATAGCAGGCAGTAACCCTCCCTCCTAGATTGTAAGCTCTAACGAGCAGGGTCCTCTGATTCCACCTGTATTGAATTGTATTGTAATTGTACTGTCTGCCCTAATATCGTAAAGTGCTGAGCAAACTGTCGGCACTGTATAAATACTGTATAATAATAAAAATAATAATACATGGAAAAGGTACCTTGCCAGGGGGAAAAGGGTTTCTAACCCACATCCATGACCCAGCCCCCCTACTCATCCAGTTAGTGAGGATTCCGCAAATCTGCCTCAAACTGAAACCAGGTACATTTGGCTCATTGCTAGTTTTCATCTTCACCTGAGGCAGGAGATGCTGACTGATTTAGAATCTGTCAGATTCATGGCCATTCTATAAACTCTTGGAAATGTCACCATCTGAAAATGCATACTCTGATTTAGGCCGGCCATATACATATTTCAGCAGGAATCAGCCTGATCGATTTATCAACTTGGGTACAACCAGCAATTATCGCTAGTGGCTGCTACTCCTGGCAGAGGACGGCTTCCTGCCCTTTGTAGTCTTTCAGACTCTGCAAATTATGTAGTTTCCCTTATATCTCTAATGGTGGGTGGGATTGAATACATCCTAATTAGCATTCCATCCCACCAAGTCACACCTACAGAAAGAAACCAAACCTCCCAAGTCCTGCTTCACAGATCGCAGCATTATTCAAGAAGGAAACACCTTCATATAATGTACACAGCCTGCTTTGAAAGATAGATGTGCTGATGCTGGGAGGGATTGAATGAATCACAATTAGCCCTGGTTCACACTAGCAGGATATGAAAGTTGGGCAACTTCCAGCACAACTTCATTGTATGGCTTCTCTGCAACTAGGTGTGACATCAAAGCAACTTTACTGATAAGAAGGATTACTATGCCACTTTGATGGATCAGTGTTTTTTTAACCCTCACCTCTCCTCCCAGGTCATCCTTGCTGCCTAAAAACTTCCTCCCTAGCACATGGGACCATAGACAGCAAATAGGGCACAGATATAAAAAACAAGAACTAAACGGTGGAGTTAAAATGGCTGCAGCCTTTTTTATTATTGGTTTATAACTTTAATACATAACAAGTCAATAATAAAGCTTGTATAATAACTGATAACAAGCTCACTCATAACAGACCAGTGGAAACAACAACCCAGTCACTACAGCTCGGGTTGCCATAAATCAAATAATTTCCTTTTCTGTAACTGTCCCCCTTTCTGTCTTGAAAGGTGACCATACCACATAATACTTCTAGGCTGTAATAGGGGAGGAGGGAGGAGAGCTCACAGGCAGGGGGTCTTGAGGACTGGCAGAGTGGGACCCCCAGAGCTGCCTTATATAGAGGTTAGACCCCCTTCTAGAAGATTCCACTAGGTCATGTGACATGTCCTTCTGGTATGTTCCCTAAGGACGGCTTACCTTTATAGGTAAGGTTATAGGTTATAGGTCAGCTGACCCACAACAGGTAATCTGACCCCATTTGACCTTCTTGACAGGTGATTTGCTGACTGAAATCGTAACTCCACCCACCTGCCAGCCGACTAAAAAGGGGAGCCTGAGACTACCCTGCTGTCAAAGCCCCATGAGTTTAAGGGGTCCTAAAACTGGCACCTCTTTACCTTCATTCCATTCACATCTGAACGTCACATCCCTACATGCAACAAATACCCCAAAGTAGCAGTAGAGCATTTTCAGTCATGGAGTGTCATGTTTTTTCAGTGCTCGTTTTGGCGCACTTGTAGCGCGGTGTGTCACGCTGCAAAATACGCATCTGCTAACCATGATTGGGGTGTCATTAACAATTAGGCTGCATTTACATTAGCATGTTTCTGAATGCATGGCAACCCACACAGAAAATGCTTGCTTTGCCAGGCATTTCAGAAGTGCGCTGCAAACGTGCGTTGCACTTGTGTCATCATAATGGTAAGGCAAGAGCAATGCACATTCCTGAAACGTGCAGCAAAGCACACGTTTTCTGTTTGGATTGCTTCACATTTGGAAATGCACAGCTGTGAACAAATGGTAATGCAAGCGTGATGCGCGTTGCCACTTGTTTTTGAAATGCACGGCAAAGAGTGCGTTTTCTTGCGAGTTGTGGTGCTTTCCGAAATGTGCAGATACGAATAAATGGTATTGCAAGCGCAACGTGCTTTGCTGTGCATTTTTGAAACACATGGCAAAGCATACATTTTCTTGCAGGTTGCTCCGCGTTCAGAAATTTGCAGATGCAAACAAATGATAATGCAAGTGCGACGTGCATTGAAACTTGTTTTTGAAATGCACGGCAAAACTGGCAATTTCTTGTGGGTTGCCATGTGTTTGGAAACGCACAGATGTGAACAAATAGTAACATGCTTTGGGGGAACACAGCAAAGAGTGTGTTTTCCTTGCGTGGGTTGTCTTGCATTTGGAAACACGCAGATTCAAAATAATGGTAACACAACCATGATGTGCATTGCTGCATGTTTTCGAAATACATGGCAAAGCGTGCATTTTCTTTTGGGTTGCCATGCATTTGTAAATGCTTAGATAAGAACAAATGGTAACGCAAGTGTGATGTGCGTTGCCGTGTTTTTGAATCGTGCAGGTGCTGTGCATTTGGAAACGCACAGATGCAAACATATGGTGAAGCTGGTTATCAAAATTCCTTTCCTCACACTGTCATAACATGAGGAGAGGAGAGCCGGCAACCAGCAAGTGTGAAAGGGGACATCTACACTGATTATCAGGGCACTAATCATCAGTGTCCTGATGATCAGTGCAGCCCCAACAGTGCCTATTAGTGCCCATCAGTGCTGTCAATCAGTGCTCATTAGTGCTGCCAATCAGTGCCGTCTATCAGTGTCTCCCCATCAATGCCACCTATCAGTGCCCTTCAGTACCAACTATTAGTGTCCATCAGTGCTGCCTATCAGTGCTGCATATCAGTGCAGCCTCATCAGTACCACCTCATCAGTGCCCATCAGTGCAGCCTAGCATTGCCCACCAGTGCTCATCAGTGCAACCTCATCAGCACACATCAGCGGAAAACTTTTTTTTTTCATAATGTTTGGTCATTTTTTGTTTGTTTAGCAAACAATAAAAAACCCAATGGTGATTAAACACCACCAAAAGAAAGCTCTATTTGTGTGTGTTGAGTTATTTTGAGGGGACAGCAAATTTACACTGTTATACAAGCTGTACACTCACTACTTTACATTGTAACAAGTGTCATTACTTCAGTGTTGTCACATGAAAAGATATAATACATTTTTTACAAAATGTGAGGGGTGTACTCACTTTTGTGAGATACTGTAAATGTATACACATCGAGTGCAATTGTGGAACACCCTTTAGGTTACTTCAAGTGTTCATAATGTCAAACTTTTACACCAGTCCCAATCTGTATTTATTAATGCATTATCTATGTAATTAAAGTTTATTTCTATTTTTAATATAATTTATCTATTTTCTTTTCTGGCCATTTGAGTAATATGGGCCCAAAAAGTCCCTAGGGGGATTTGTATGTTCTAACTATAATAACCATATGGGATGTGGTCCTATCTATTCCTGTCTATACCTCCAGTATATGATGTAAAGAGGATATATGGACACATTTAGCAATAAAGCACAAAGGGCAATAGTGCTGTGCACAGTGCTGAATCAAAAAAGTGTATTTAATTTACTAGAGAAAGCTTGGTTAAGGGATAAATCCTAATTAGTTTCTATAGGTAGTGCACATTGCATATCACAATTGCTTTTTTGTGCTGTTTAACTGAATAAGTCTTATAAAGCTATTCAGTATACTGTATATAGAATTAACCTTTGGATTCTTTGGTGTCCTTGTCCAGAAAACCTGAATCTTCATATAGTTTAGCTGCCCATGCACTTAATGCAGCATGTAACTTGTACTAAAAATGCATCTTCTCCTCATTGACTGAATGTGGCCAAACGTCCCAGTTCCATTTTTGTTCTTTTATATACAACAAATAATGTCTCAAAAGTCCTAATCAAATAATGTCTCAAAAGTCCTAATCAAATAATGTCTCAAACGTCCTAATCAATTTTAAAGAGTCATGAAACGCAAAAATTGTACAGTTGTCAACTGAACACTGGATGAAGGGAAATCTTCCAAATGAAACACTTGTTTGGGTGACAACTGTCTAAGAGGGGAATTGCCATAAACGTATGTAGATATGGGAATTGGATGAATATGATGAGTGATACTGGTTGTTATTAAGATTGTTGTAACTTTTACACTTAAAAAGAAGTATAGTATAAATAACAACAATTAAAATGTTAATAATAAATCCAGTTTATCTGAAAATAGTCACAGGGGAGGCTCTTATTGAGTATGTTTGAATGTCTAATTATATTGGCTACTTACTTGCCAATATGCATATGCACTAACATAAAATAAAAAAAGAATGTTAATTTGACTAAATTAAGTTTGACCAAAGAAATCTGGTGCAATTTGAGATTTGATAAAAATTATGGTAGAAATTTTATTATCTGCATATTATTTTAGTAATAGTCGATGGCACTACTTAGGATTATAAATGTAATTTCAAACATTTCATATGTTTTATGCAGTTTTTACTAATATGCTTTCATTTTTTTTAAAAATGTCGACAAACATTCATTTATGTATTTAATTTTGCAAACACTGATTAAAAAAATAAAAGTGTACCTAAAATATTTACTTATGGGAGAAGCAAAATAAAAAAAGAAAAAAAGATCAGTATTGTTTTCTGTGTGCATTGATTTCCCCTGTGCTGTTTATTGTTTTAATAAAAGAAGCTCATAATATTAATGAATCACATAGAAAAGAATAATAAAAATAAAAAAATACAGTATTGCTACATGACATGAAAAAGAATGCTGAATCTCAGCAAAAATATAAATAATGAAATTTAGTATTATGATAGAAGGAACCAGCTTTTGTTTTGTTGATGTTAATTAATACCAAATACTGTACAACAATAAAATGCACAGTAAAAATATCAAGGAAAATTTATGTTTATACTTTTTAGCTCACTGCAGTAATGCCATTATTAGCACAGTATGCTGAGGATTGATAATTCCTCATGAAGAAATATTCATTTGTTGTTTGATGTTTACTTTTAACATTCAAATCAGGCTTCTAATGAAGGCTTTCCCAAATCATGTATTAATCATCGAAAACATAAATATGTTTTGAAACAGTGGTGGTTCATTTTTTTGTAGCTTTCATTATGCTATCTAAAATAAATTGTATATATATATATATATATATATATGTATATATATATATATTGTATACATGTATGTGTTTTGATATGAGAAATTGGTTTTAAATGTACTACATTGTCACAATTTTAGACAAAGTCTAGACTATACAGCCAGAGCCTCCGATCATGCCTAATTGGACTCTCTAATGAACACTATGAAAATGTATTGAACGTTTCCTACTGATGTGTCCTGCATAGAAACCCCCCTGCTTTTGAATCCTTTCTATTCATTTGAGGTTGGGTTCCATGTGTATCTTCATGCATTTTTACATGTATTACCAACAATATTATGTTTTCATGTCAATGTATCAAATAACACAGTTTAATGAATCACACAGATGTGGACCAACACCATTTAAAACTTGCACATTTGTTAAATTGTAAAGTGTAAATGGGCCCCATGTTTAGATTGTTAAGGGACCCATTCATATTTATGTGTTGTTGTGCCATTTTGCATGGCACCCCAAATCACAAATAAAGCGCACACCAATGTACCTGCTCTACAACACACATGTCATGTGTTGAGGTGTGCTGTGTCACAAAAGATGGTAACCCCCAGTTTTGGCCACATTGTGGCGCATGGAAAGCCTATTCAAATTAGCCTACCTTAATGTAATGCACATTAATAAATGACATGTGCGATAATTCACATTCATATACGTACCAAAGTCACACTTTCACACCTCTGCATCTTAACAAGTGTACATAAGTCCACCATTATTTTCAAAATGGCGCTAGTTTACATCTATGCAATATGTTTAAATTTAGTGTCTGTTTTTTTATATTTCAACACACATTGCTGGTTTCTTCTTGTGCCAGCATTCATCTAGGGCAGGGATGTGCAATTAGCAGACCTCCAGCTGTTGCAGAACTACAAGTCCCATGAGGCATAGCAAGACTCTTACAGCCACAAGCATGACACTCAGAGGCAGAGGCATGATTGGACTTTTTGGTAGTTTTGCAACAGCTGGTGGTCCGCTAATTGCATATCCCTGATCTAGGGGCTTATAGAAGTTTTTGTACATGTGTTCTCATGCATTGACATCATGTAAAAATCCACATTGAAAAAACACTCAGTAAAAAGCAATGTACTGGGGGGCGTGGCTTGACCGCTGCCGAAGATGGCTGCTTGAGCACTCGGCTCCGCTCCTCCACAAAGCCACAAAGCCATACCAGCGCTCCAATCCAGCGTTATCACCCTCACAACAGAGGGCTAAGTACCGGGGATACCGCGGAGCATGACCCGGAAAAAAAACTCCGAGCAGGGAACCAGGCGTCTCCTCGATTTTTACATGAGGCCAGCTCTGCAGGGAACCCAAGATGGCGCCGGCCGAGAGCAAAGGGAGGCCGCGCCGCCGCCACCACAGACTAACACCGAGGCCCCGGACACAGAGCCCATGGAGCTCCCAGCCTTGCAACCCGACCCATCATCCCCCCCAGGGGGAGCGAGGTAAGCGGATGGCTGATACACTGGCACACTCGCCAGACAAACAACCGCCGATCAAACGGCAACACGGCGCTGGGACTTGCAGTCCCACAACTGACACAACGCATAGCAATGCATTAGCGGCATACCCCACAACTGATGGCCCAGCTTCTGAACATACACTAAAGGCAATGCTACTATCCCTACAATCTGACATCCAGAGAGAACTCAGAGTGTCCATAAATCAAATGCAGGACAGGATCACCTCTGCAGAAGACCGCTTAGAGCACATTGAAAAACACCTAATGGAGTCTACCAAGGCACATAATCAAATAGTGGATATACAAGATGAACAGGCTGATGCACTTCATTCATTGCGTCTAAAGGTCTCTGACCTAGAGGATAGGTCGAGAAGGAATAACATTAAAATAAGAGGGGTCCCAGAGTCGCTAGACAATGCGGGAATAATACCCTACATTCATCAGCTATTCCGCAAATTGATACCAGACCTGCACACTAAAGACATGCTCATAGATAGAGCCCATAGGCTGCATAAACCGCAGCATCTGCCTCCAAATGCCCCCAGGGACATACTAGCCAGAGTGCACTTTTACCACATAAAGGATGATATTATGAGAGCTGCAAGGGCTCTACGCACATTACCAGAACCGTTTGAAAAAATTAAGCTTTTCAATGACATCTCAGCAGCAACAGCACAGGCTAGGAAGGCATTCGAACCGATCACCTCAGTATTGATGGAAAAGAAAATCACTTACAAGTGGGGATATCCGGTGAAGCTATTAGTGACCTATCGCAATCAACACAACACGATCATGAGCCCCAAAGAGGGAATTAAATTACTTCAGAATTGGGGGCTACTTACCAGAACACCCCCAGTGCCTTCTATCGCGAAACCGCCACCCAGAATATCGCCAACATGGGAGCCTCGCCCACAAGCAGGAGACTAACACATCAGACTCCCCTGGTACATATACTTATCTAAATATGTCATGCTGGATTGGAGAATGATTAACTATCATACATAGTGGAGGAGTGAGAGGTCTACTGACCACATTTCTTTATACTCTCCCGCTCCACCAATACTGTGTGCCACGCACACTACAGGTTCACACAAGAGTTTCTGACCGACAACCTCAGGTCACATTTCATAATTGTTTCTCGACAAATTTTTTTTGTCTTTTTTTTTCTTTTTTTTTCTATCTACCCCTGCTTTTTTTT
>BLSH010247668.1:69618-82023 GCA_018402905.1 Glandirana rugosa
TACAAAAGTCTTGTCACTATAGTATAGTCACTATACTATAGTGACAAGACTTTTGTAGACCTTAGACATACACTTCTTGCTTTGGTATACGTACGAGAAGAGATACGACATAAAAGTTTGTGTGATAGGTCTACAAAGTTCACGTACATATACCAAACACTTTACCTAAAACCGGGGAGAAACCATATACATGCACTTGAAACATCTGGATAGTGTGTTTGAAAATACAGCATAGAGAAGAGCATGCATATGGTTTCGTTCTTCACATACAGATTCCAGATGTTTTCAGAACAGTGATATCATATCACTGATATGATATCACTGTTCTGAAAACATCTGGAAACTGTGTGTGAAGAGCGAAACCAAATGCATGCTCTTCTCTGTGCTGTATTTTCAAACACACTATCCTTCCTTTTGCAGACCTCTAGGACCTTCCAGGACTATTTTACAACACTTTTTGTACCTAAAAGTCCGGGTCTCCATTGATTTCAATGGGGTTCGGGGTTCTGTCAGGACCCGAACCCGGACTTTGTCCCGAAGTTCTGCCGAACCAGCAGAACCCGGACTTCTAGAAGTTTGCTCAACTCTACCCATGAGTAAGAGAACATAAACTATTCAAAAGGATAAACTTTTCATTTTTGTGGTTCTTACAGGGTTGCCAGTCATATATATCATCTTGATAATCTACGCCAGAGAGGTTTTTGGGGCCCTTATCTGGCAGTGCCATCTTTTCATAGTCTCTAACTTGTTGCAGAGCTGAATGTGGGTAATGACCACTTCTTACGACATCTAGGCCAAGCATCTTCTTAAATGTGTGCATAGTATCAGATTCAGGCTTCTTTTCAGCAACTTCCTTCCAGAGCATCTTCCTTACAGATGAAGAGGTCTGGGAGTACATGGCCCTATGGAGTTTTGACCAGTACTGAATAAATGTCTCCATCAATCTTCTCGAAAGAGAAGCAGGGATTTCAAGGAATGCATCCTCTGGGCATCCTCTTGGCAGCAAAAGTGTTTATATATCATGTGGGATATCAATACATGAAAGATACAGGCTGAGCAGAAGAGCTATCCTGTACCTGCTCAGCCTCATTGAGAAAAATATCCATCCTACTACTTTATGCATCCAGGCAGTTCCTAGGATGGTGAGGTTCTTAGCGCCCTTTATATATTAATCATATAACATGCAGCGAAGACACAATACGTTTCCTCCCGCCCCCATGATGTTATCATTTGATAATGTCCTGCGGGCGGGACAAAACATGTCAGATGACCGCGAGTGGTGACGTTATTTCTGGGAGGTGGAGCGCAAGCTGTTGGCTACTTCCGGTTCCGGGTTTTTATGCTGGTTGCAGTGTTTTTAATATGTGAGTGTATATTGTTTGTCTTTCCATGGATATTAAACATAATTACACTATATTACTCCTTCTGCCCTTCATTTATATCCTATGATGCCACATTGAGAGTATTCTACCCTCTATTTGGAGATACAGCTCATGGAACTGCTGAACGCAGCCATCCATATAAGTACATATGACTCCTGTCATGGGAGTCCTGGATCTCTGCTGAGTGAGTGGGCACACAGAGGGGAGCATGGATTTCACAAACTGTTTTCTTCAGCACTTGGCACTTTATATTGCACAATGAGAAACTGAATTAGAAGCTGTACTGAAAAATCAAGAATATTATGAATTGCATAAGGACTTATGCATTCCTATGGACTTTTTTATTAATTATTTCATTATTATTATTAGTTATTGCTATCAATGAATGTTTTATCAATGATTGCTATTGATGAATTTATTACACTGTGGTTTTGATGCAATAGCAGTGTGACATTGGGGTAGCGCTCTTATATTGTTTCTTCACATTTAAATGCACATGCACTTTAGAGAATAGCAATCTTTATTCAAATTTACTTTATTCCTATGCACTTTTAATATATTCATCAAATTTAATTTAATCTTTACTTGTTACACATTTATATCATTGTTTCGCTCATCATAATTCACATACCTAGCGCAGGATTTAAATTTTTAGTAATTGATTGACATACTATATACAATGCAGCGCTGTAAAAAAACACAAACCAGTGCAAGTCAAACAATATAAAATATGCAACAAAAAAGTTCTCTGGTGTTAATCCAAAAACAATCCGATGACCATAAGTAGTATGATTTATTCAGTCACTGAGGGGAATGGAAGCTTACCAGAGCGAGTGGCTACACAATTAATTACAGCAGACTTTCATTGTTGTCACAGGAAATAGGTATGACTTTTCTTCATATCCTTAACCACTTCAGCCCCAGAAGAGCACTTTTTGCGATTAGTCACTGCATCGCTTTAACTGACAATTGCGCGGTCGTGCGACGTTTTACCCAAATGAGCTTTCTTTTGGTGGTATTTGATCACCTCTGCGTCATTTCTTATCACCGCTATAAACAAAAAAAGAGAAACAATTTTACAAAATTTACATTTAAATATCCACTGATCACTGTGTAAATGTCATTGGCAGTGAAGGGGTTAACATGCAGGGGGAGATCTAAGGGTTAACTGTGTTCCTTAGGCGTGTTTTAACTGTCAGGGGGCTGGGCTGCCAGGGGCATAAGAGATCTGACTGATCCCAGTGACAGGGATCAGTAGATCTCTTATATGCCTTCTGACAGATTGGGGAACCACTGTGTTTACATCAGTGGTTCCCCGTTTTTAGTCTCTCCCAAGCAATCGCGGCTCGCCGGCGGAGATTGAGTCTGCCCGAGCCGCAGCCACACTCCTGCAGATTGCGGCGGGCACAAAAGCACACGCACACAGCACACGCGCGGGCCGCTGTTTATAGATGGCGATTCACGCTACAACGCCACTCTACGGCAGTAGATGTACGCGAGCCGGTTGGGAACCGGTTAATGATGACACTCCGGATATGCCAAATAGTAAAAAAGATAGGTATGGTGTAATACTGTTACAGTTCTCAACTCAAATTCACCCAAGTGAATGACATTTCATGCAGGTAAAATGTGCAGCCCACGATACTCAGCCTTCACCAGACTATTCCCCCATGCAATGCAAACTCACCAAACAACCAGGGTGAGATGGGGGTGTCATTCAGCAGAGCAGGTGGCTACACAGTGCAGCAAACTTTCCTTGTTGTCACAGGAAATAGGCATGACTTTTCTTCATATCCTTAATAATGACACTCCGGATATGTCAAAAAGCAAAAAAAGACTTGTATGGTGTAATACTGTTACAGTTTTCGACTCAAATTCTCCCAAGTGAATGACATATCATGCAGGTAAAGCGTGCAGCCCGCAATCCTCAGCCTTCACCAGCTTGTTCCCCCATGCAATGCAAACTCACCAAACAGCTTCTTTAAAACAACCAGGGTGAGATGGGAGTGTCATTCAGCTTCAGAATCAGAATACATATCAATCAAACATGCTGTGCAAGGTAGAACTCCATCCATATGTCCCTAAAATATAAAAGGCAAAAGGACAAAAAGTGCCACATAGTGTAATATTTATATAGGAACATGGGATGAAAATGGGTATACATCACATAAAACCATAAAAACAAACTGCTAAACTTACATTTAACACTGCCTCTCGGAGCCCCGATACGGCGGCGCAACATTCTGGCTAGTTACCCTTCGCGATTCTAATCAACATGCATCTTCATCTTGATGCTAAACAGAAAATCATGAGTGTGTATCAGGTTTATCATGTCATGACCTTCACCACACAGCCCTGTATAAGAAATTTGAGAAAGAGCAAATGACTTATGGCTGGATTGCTGGAAAAGTACATTTGGACACTTTTGATCATGTAGCATGTAGTAGAATGGACGCTAGCTTAGTGAATAGGCTGAAACAGTTTTCACTAAACCTATCTACACATATTAGCTTCATGTTTGGAATATTTCCTGGCAATTTAGAGACAATTATGCATGTTCATAAATTATCTATTTTTTGAGTTTCATTCTAGGGGATGCTCCTGTGGCTCATAGCATCCTCGGATTGAGATTCTGTGCTCTCCTTGAAAGTCTGCCAGGATCTTTATTGCTTGTTGTGTGCTACACAACCTATGCTTGGAACAGCAACATTCCTGGAAACTGACTGAGAGGACAAAGCCAAAGTTGTGCCTAGTGTCTACCTCAACAAGCTAGACCACAGAGACTAGTTGCCTGGTGAGGGAGGAGCTAATTGCAAACTTCCTTTCACACCTGTTTTGATTATAAAAGCATAAAATGCTTACAATTTTGACCTAACCCTTACAAGTTTTCCCAAGTAATGCTGGAGCTATTTTATGCATTTATTTTGTGTAACCACAGAATATATCTATGTATCTGCTTATGTTCCTTTTTAGGCCGATAACATCCTAGTAAGTCATATCTATTTAGCATGTGGTATTGCTCCTGGAAACCACCTTGATGTCCTCTGCAACTTTTGATTTCAGAAAGTGGATACAGTATATTGTGGGCACAAGGGCCTAATGGAATTGATAACAAAAGTTTGATGCCCTTTGATGCCCCTTCCTGCACACACCTAGACACTTCTCTGCAACTTCACCTTGCAGTGTCAATTGAGCCAATTGTATAATTAATTTATGATGGTATAATTATAATTAGTAGGCCCAGGCAAAGTTTTTTTCAGGAAGTGGGTGTAACTATCTAACAGCAAAACAGACAGAGAAGGTAAATCTCTCTACTGCAAACAAATGGCAACCAACCCAACCTATAACTGGCCTTTGCAGAAAGGAGCACATGGAAGGGTGCTTCATGTCAAAAAACACCAAAGGAGGAGATTTACTAAACTGGTGGACACAGAATCTGGTGCAGCTGTGCATTGTAACCAATCAGCTTCTGAATTCAGCTTGTTCAATTATTATTTATTATTGTTACACAGGATTTATAGAGCGCCAACAGTTTACACAGTGCTTTACAACTTGAGGGTAGACAGTACAAATACAATACACTTAAATACAGTAGGAATCAGAGGGCCCTGCTCGTTAGAGCTTACAATTAAGCATTGACAATAAAAACTAGAAGCTGATTGGTTACTACGCACAGCTGCACCCGATTCTTTGTCCACCAGTTTTAGTAAATCTCCTTCAAAAATTCCCAGCTCACTTTCCAGCCAGCCTGTAACAAACTGAATTGACCTAGTCTAACAATTTGTTTAGCTTGCACACATTTGCAAATACATGCATAAGCTGAGGGTGGGTTCACATATGAACCGCATGCAGCTCATACCAGAGGTCCGGTACGTCCTGGTTCACCTATTTAGATCCGATTTCAGCCCGAATTTTGGGCTGAATTCGGACCTGAAAAAGACCAAAAGTCGCACAGCATTTTTGTGCAAATCGCACCATGTCTGCTGTGGAGATATGTGAACCGGCTCCATAGAGAGCTGGTCAAAATCTCCTGCTATTGCGAATTGGATGCGGAAAACCCACATCCATGTCGCAATGGTGTGAACCCAGCCTGAGAGTCACCTGAGTTGTAGCACATATATAATATGTACAGTATCTCACAAAAGTGAGCACACCCCGCATATTTTTGTAAATATTTTATTATAGTTATTATACCCAGGTACAGCTGGGGAAACCTTTTATTTATAGATATCATTTTTATTAAGATAATGCCTGTACCCTATTAACATGTAGCAGTGACTTGTTCTTCTCAGTGTTTCAAACCCACTTTCACTAGCAAAATCAGTAGCCTCAAATTCTATAAAAATATATTTTTCAAGTCAGGTCAGAAAAAAATACTTTTTTATTGTCTTTTGACTAGCAACAGGTATGTTTTGTAAAGATGGTGTCATTGTGTTTAAGCTGGA
Source organism: Glandirana rugosa (assembly GCA_018402905.1). Taxonomy (NCBI): domain Eukaryota; kingdom Metazoa; phylum Chordata; class Amphibia; order Anura; family Ranidae; genus Glandirana; species Glandirana rugosa. The sequence continues at coordinate 75,446 of BLSH010247668.1, forward strand.
GATAGCGAAAGGGCAAAAAGAGCTAATTCAATAGAAAGAGATACATAAACATGATTTAGTGAGCTCCAGAAGTTCTAGTGTTTTTCTCTGAAGAGATGGGCGATGTGAGGTGAATCCCTTACCTGCTGCAAATGGCAAAAATGCTGACCTGCACCCTAACCTCTATATAACTGCCCATTGATAGATGGAGGCAGCAATCAGCTGATGGGACTCAGTTGGTCGCACTGGCGGCCCTCGTGTGGACTCCCCGGCTTCCCGGAAGTCGCCCCGATCACTGCCGTCACCGCAGATGGTCCGGTGATGCCATCACATCATGCCTGGCCGAGGCCGCGCATGCGCGCAGCCACAGCGGTGTGATGCGGAAGTGATCCGGGGCGCCACCGGCCTGAGTCGCTCGCACAGTAGAGCCGCATCGTGACTTGCGGCAGTCCATGGGCGGGCTAATGGGAGGGATGTGAATATCCCTCCTCCCCAGGCTGGGAAGTTTCCATGCCAACGGACTGACGCCAGGGGTTAACACAAGGGAGGCTCTGGAGCTGCCGCTGCCTGTACAAAAATACACAATTGCAATATTACAATTAGTTATGCAAAAAGCAACAATTATATGCCAAGCCAAAGAAACAGTATACATTACATTTTAAACATACATATATACATTGCTTCTAGGTTTTTCACATACAAAATACTTGTCCCAAGCAGGAGACTGTACCTAAATCAATCGTCTCAACCCCTTGGGAGAGCGAAAATGGTTGTAAGTGGTAGAACAATATGGACATAATTTTTTAAATCATTAATAGTCCAACATCAGGTCCCCTATGAGAGAAAGGGGGGGGGGACACAAATAGTGGGAAAAAAGGCCTTTATTACTGGGTTTTGCCGGAGGCGAATCCCTTCCAAAATGGGGCATAAGAAATGGATTTGTTTAAGCCAGGGAACGTGGTTGCCTGTAGTTTAAAAATCCATCTTTGTTCACGTTGGAGCAAAGTTTTAATTCCAATCACTGCCTCGGTCGAGAGGATGGACCCGATCGAGGACAGTGAACTGTACCTTAGGTACATTATAGGCATGCTGCACCATCACATGTCGTCCAATGGGAAGGTACCGATTCCCAAATTCCATGCTATATACATGTTTAGCTATTCTTCTACAAAATTCTTGCTTTGTTTTGCCTACATAATAAGCCCCACATTCGCAAGTCATCATATACACTACTCTGCACGTTTGACAATTGGCGAAATGTTTTACCATTTACCATTGTTTTACCCTTCCGTATCAGATGACAGTGTGAGCAATGTTCACATGGATAAGTGCCCAGAGCAAGGCGGTGTGACTTTTCAGATGCATCCATGAACTCACTATGCACTAGCCTATCTTTAATAGATGTTGCCCTTTTGTATGTAATGGCAGGGGTTGGTGTCAGAAATCTTGTAACTCGACACATTTCATGAATACTTTCACTTCTTCAGGAGTAGATGCCTCCAACAACAGAACCCTATAAAGCCAACTTGGAATTTGATTAAATGTAGCATCTCCAATAGTCAGAATTATAAATGATGCCTAGTTCTGCAGCCCTCCAACCAACAGACTAACAACCCAAATACCTGACCTGCCAGGTTGGCAACTTTCAGCAGAGGGTCCCACTTTTTAAGCTTCAAAAGTAAAAAAAAAAGAAAAAAAAAAGAAAATAATATTAATCGTTGTGAATTATAGAAAACAGTTAATAACCAGGCATATCAATTCATTTGCAAATAATATATTTCTTTTACATAAATACATGCAGTTTAATCTGCATAATATCATTTAAATCTCGTATTAGGAGTTTTAAAATTTTGTGATTTTCTACAGATCACACAACAAGCATAAGCTCAGGAAAACAAAAACCGATGACTATGCTATTCTCTGGATCAATCATTTGTAATGCCAAAAACAATTACTTAATATTATTATTATTATTATTATTATTGATTTAATGTAACCCTTTATTCTCCGCGGTACTTCTCATGACATGCTCAACCACTGTAATTTAAGTCAATATTTATAGGAATAGAGCAAAATATATGAAGTTATGGTTTTACTTCAAAATTATTATTATTATTATACAGGATTTATATAGCGCCGACAGTTTGCGCAGCGCTTAGCTTTATGTAAAATATGGAATCCAAGAGGTTGACAGAATTGTATTGTACATAAGTGTATGTTGGCAATTCTCCTAGTTTTTTTTTTCTTCCCATTACTAAAAATTCTTTAACCACTTGACCACTGGGCACTTAAACCCCTTAACAACCAGACCAATTTTCAGCTTTCAGTGCTCTCACATTTTGAATGACAATTACTCAGTCATGCAACACTGTACCCATATAAAATTTGCGTCCCTTTTTTCACACAAATAGAACTTTCTTTTGGCTATATTTATTCACCGCTGGGTTTTTTATTTTTTGCGCTATAATTAAAAAAAAAGACCGAAAATTTTGTAAAAAAATGAATTTTTCTTAGTTTCTGTTATAAAATGTAGCAAATTAGTAATTTTTCTTCATACATTTTGGCCAAAATTTATACTGCTGCATATCTTTGGTAAAAAAAAAAAAATTAGTGTATATTATTTGGTCCTTGTGTAAGTTATAGAGTCTACAAGCTATGGTGCCAATCACTGAAAATTGATCACACCTGATGTACTGATGGCCTATCTCATTTCTTGAGACCCTAACAAGCCAGGAAAGTACGAATACCCCCCAAATTACCCCTTTTTGGAAAGTAGACATTCCAAGGTATTTAGTAAGAGGCATGGTGAATTTTTTGAAGTTGTATTTTTTCCCACAATTCTCTGCAATATGAAGATTTTTTTTTCACAAAATTGTCATATGTTAACAGGTTATTTCTCACACCCTACATATGCATACCACAAATTACACCCCAAAACACATTCTACTACTCCTCCTGAGTATGGCAATACCACCTGTGTGAAACTTTTACACAGCCTGGCCACATACAGAACCCCAACATGCAGGCAGCACCATCAGGCGATCTAGGAGCATAAATTACACATATAATTTCTTGACTACCTCTTGCATTTTTGAAGGTCCTGGAGCACCAGGGCAATGGAAACGCCCAAAAAATACCCCATTTTGGAAAGTAAACACCCCAAAGTATATTCTAGGAGGCATAATGAGTCTTTTGAACATGTCATTTTTTCCACAAGTTTTTGGAAAATGTGGAAAGAAAATTTACACAAAGTTGTCCATTTATACAATATTTCTGACACACAGCATGTACATAGCAAAAATGACACCCCACAAAATATTCTGCTACTCCTCCCGAGTATGGCGATACCACATGTGTGACACTTTGCACAGCCTGACCACATACAGAGGCCCAACATGCAGGGAGCACCGTCAGGTGTTCTAGGGGCATACATTTCAAATCTAATTTGACTACCTTTTACACTATTGTGAGGCACTGTGGTGGCATGGATAGGCACTGTATTGGCATGGATAGGCAGTGTAGTGGCACGGATGAGCAGTGTAGTGGCATGGATGGGCAGTGTAGTGGCACGGATGGGCAGTGTAGTGGCATGGATGGGCAGTGTAGTAGCACAGAAGGGGCAGTGTAGTAGCACAGATGGGCACTGTAGTGGCATGGATGGGCACTGTAGTGGCACAGATGTGTCACGGATGAGAACTAATGTGGTATTAATGAGTATGAATGAGGCACAAATGAGCCATGGATGGGCATAGATGAGCACGGATGGGGATGTCTGAGCATGGATGGGGATGACTGAGCATGGATGTGGATGGATGAGCACGAATGGGGATGACTGAGCACAGGTGGGGATGGATGAGCACGGATGGGGATGGATGAGCATGGATGGATGAGCATGGATGGGATGACTGAGCTTGAATGAGGATGGATGAGCACGGATGGGGATGACTGAGAACGGATGAGGATGGATGAACATGGATGGGGATGGATGAGCATGGATGGGAATGGATGAGCATGGATGGGGATGGATGAGCACGGATGGGATGACTGAGCATGAATGAGGATGGATGAGCACGGATGGGGATGACTGAGAACGGATGGGGATGGATGAGCACGGATGGGGATGGTTGAGCACGGATGAGGATAGATGAGCATGGCTGGGATGACTGAGCACAGATGGGTGGGTGAGCACGGCTGGGTGAGGATGGCTGAGCATGGATTGATGGATGGATGGGTGGCTGAGCATGGATGGGGTGAGGATGGCTGGGTGGGTGAGCATGGATGGGTGGCTGAGCATGGATGGATGAGCATGGATGGGGTGAGGATGGCTGGGTGGGTGAGCATGGATGGATGGATGGGTGGCTGAGCATGGATGGGGTGAGGATGGCTGATGTGGGGATGGCTGGGTGGGTGGTGGATGGATGGGGTGAGGTTGGCTGGATGGGGTGAGGATGGCTGGGGTGAGGATGGCTGGGGTGGGTGATGGCTGTGGATGGATGGTGGGGGGTGCAGCCTGTCCCCCATGGTCACTTAGCAGCGCTGTGGGCATTACACATCGCCCACAGTGCTGCACACGTCTTCTCTCCGCCCTCTCTCCTCTCACACTGCACCGATTGGTGCTGAGAGGAGAGAGCAAACCGGCGAAAGCCCTGGCCCGTTTACATGTGATCGCTCCGTCATTTGACGGAGCGATCACGTGGTGAAAGGCCGCACACAGCGGCCATTCACCGTGATCCGTGATGCGCCGGGTCCCCCTGAACCCAGCAGTCATGGATGTTCCCGTGTGCGCGCCTTAGGGTTAAGCAACCGCCCCGTAGACGTATTTTGTCTATGGGTCGGTTGTTAACTGGTTAAAAAGTAAGAATAACTTGATGTTGATGAGTCTATGCTACTATCAGCTTAACTATTAATTATTTAACTGATATGTTTTTCTCAATTACCACATTTTAAAATTTAAGTTTGACACAGTTATTGGAATTTTAACCAAATAAAGATAAATATGATGTCTGAATATACAACACGTGTCTAAATGGCATTTTAACCTTGAAAGTTTAAGCTAATATTCTCATTGTATATGCAGTTGTAAAATAATCAGTTTCACTTGATCATTAAATTATTACAATTTCAATAGGTTTTGACTATTTAAATCTTTAGAATCCCGTTGCAAAACACAATTCATTAAAGTGGTTGTCAAGTCATGACAACCACTTTAAACTACAGGTAAGCCTACATTAAGGCTTACCTTTAGGTCCAGGAAATATCTCCTAAACTTGTACGCTTTAGGAGATATCCCCTGTATCTGCATGTGCCGACGTCATTGGCACATGCGCACTGAAGAATCGGCACCTGGGGTAGCCCATGGTGCCATTTCCTCTGTATTCGTGCCGTAAATGACGGCTCACGGGCGCATGCGCAGGAGTGACGTCAGTGCGTCTCCGCCAATCACAGAGCTGGAGCCCACGCTGTGATTGGACGGAGCCGCACACCCGGAAGAACGATGTCACCGGTCACAGCGGTGTGCCGAGACCGCTGCAACAGCTTCGTTCTGGGGTAAGTGTTTCATAATGAGCTAGTATGCGCTGCATACTAGCTCATTATGCCTTTTGCTTTGCAGGTTTTTTTGTTTTGGTGGGTTGGGGGCAGCTTTACAACCACTTTAAATCAAAAGAATAGCTGTTCATTTTGTTCTTAGTACAACCCTAGTATCAGCCACATTAGCTCTGAGAGACCTGTAGGTATTCCCAGTGAGCAATTAAACATCCTGCGATTGGCATAGTTTTTCTATAGAAGAAAATTGACTATCTGCTTTGAGGAAGCTAGTTTCAGGTACCACACCCACAAAAACAACAATGAAGCTCTTCCTATAAACTAATATTAGGGAGTGCACTGTTATTTTTTTTAGGGTAGTGCATCTATATTGTAAGACCATTTACAGAGAATATAACAAAAATAGTGGACTTTTAAAGAACCCAAACAGAACATCAACATGTTATAAAATCAATCAATGGAACCTTGAAGGGCTAGGTTACATCAAATACATTTTACATCCACTTGGAATCTTATCACAAAAAACAACAGCTAGAGTATTACTCCTGATCCCTAGGCATTGCATGTGATCTAGGCATTTACCCTTTCTAAGGTTATCCCCAGGGCTGCTATCATTCTGACCCACCAGGTAAATATAGAGGTGGGGGTGAGAGGGCAGGCTCCCATGCCTTGTAAGTAGAGTTGAGCGAACTTCTGGAAGTCCGGGTTCTGCTGGTTCGGCCAAACTTCGGGACAAAGTCCGGGTTCGGGTCCGGACAGAACCCGAACTTTGTCACGGACCCCGAACCCCATTGAAATCAATGGGGACCCGGACTTTTAGGCACAAAAATGGCTGTAAAAAAGTCCTGGAAAGTCCTAGAGGTCTGCAAAATGAAGGGAATGGGGGTAAGGGTGGGACAAGTGCCCTGCAAAGAAATGGGGACAGGGAAATAACTAAAAGCATTTTTTTTAAAAATAAAAACATAAAAAAATCAAAAATGGAGGTGGATGTGGACCATCTTCAAACTGGGTCTGAAAAGCATTAATTAACGGTAGAAGCCATATAACTGTTCTAA
>BLSH010247668.1:88295-101051 GCA_018402905.1 Glandirana rugosa
TCTTTTTCCCGTTGGAACCCTCTTGGTCTTCTTTCTTTGCACTGTGAACTTAAGACGACGTCTCAGTGTACCTAAGAACTCTGTGGACCGTAGTTCAGGTGAATGCGATTTTGGAACGATATAGAGACCTACACTTAGTGAAAATTCGTACCGAATCGATTAACGGGTCACTACCACCGTGTCTTGAATTTTACCCATCTACTACAAGTTCGTAGAGAAGAGAGAGTATATGTAGACACTGATACAGGGGACAGGAACTATCTAGGAGTATTCTAGTACCGGTACATGAATGTTCATCTCAACTCGCTTGGGCCTGTTTTTTATGTTTTTATTTTTTTAAAAATGCTTTTAGTTATTTCCCTGTCCCCATTTCTTTGTAGGGCACTTGTCCCACCCTTACCCCCATTTTCCTTCCTTTTGCAGACCTATAGGACTTTCCTGGAATTTTTTACAGCAATTTTCAGAACTTTTGGTAAAATTACCAGAACCCCGGACCCGAACCCGGACTTTTTTTGAAAAGTCCGGGTTCGGGTCTGGGTCCCAGACATCCCAAAGTTCGGTATGGACCCGAACTTTACAGTCCGGGTTCGCTCAACTCTACTTGTAAGTACATGGCCATGATCTTATGAGGATCTATCAAGGACAGGGGACATAGTCACAGATGTATATGAGAGAGAAGAGATGCTTGAACATCATCTACCCATTTTAAGTTCTGTGCCACCATCACTGGGCAATTAGCTAAGCCATGCTTAAAAGTGATTCACATCCAGAGATATAGCAAGGTTTTAGCGTAAGTGGACTTGATGCCAGGTGTCTCAAGAATCCATGTGACTCTGCAGCAGAATTCAAGTGTCACGTTTCTTTCTTCTGGTTCTCCCAAGGTTGCCCTTTTTCTTTAACATCCATACTATGGTAGAGAATACAGCAATCTCTATTTCCAAATAGCCCCAGTTGCTCTCCTGAAGAAGTGGAATAAAATGGTTGATAGAGATCTCCACGGCCCTATTATCATATTTTAAATTGATACTATTTTCATATTAAGTCTTGTGACTATATGATAGAATGTACTAAAAACAAGAAAGCTAATGAGTGCTGAATGGGGATAACCATAAGTATTGGGGCTTGAAACATAAAAATATAACTGTGAGCTATGACATTTTAACCTGCTTTAATGCAATAGTAATTAAAAGATGATTGATTTTATAACATGGTGTTTTGTTTGGGTACCCTAAAAGTTTTCTATTTTAATCTTTTCTATAAATGCTCCTCCTGTGCATTTGTGTTTAGGGTCCTCCTGGTCCCACTTGTGCTGCTTTGCTCCTATGAAGCAACACATGCTGTAAAGGCAATGAGGTTGATTTACTAAGACTGGATAGTGCAAAATCTGGTGCAGCTTTGACACAAAAACATGGAAGCTTATTGGTTTCTATGCAGAAACCAATCAGCTTCCAGGCTTTTGTACTCTCCAGTTTTAGTAAATTTTGCACTCTCCAAGATGTTGCACTCTCCAGTTTTAGTAATGTCCACCTTGATTGGTTATATTTTTAGAATATCCTATGTAGTAAAAAAGAAATAATGTAAATCAGTATAGTAGCTTACACAGGTTTAATGACCTGTCCCTCTCCCATCTTTGACGGCTCTGACAGATGAAGACAGCATCAGGGGAGCATCATGAAGGTATTGGTGACTGGGAGTATAGACTTTTAAGAGAACCTGTTGCTTTGCCCTCAGTGGGCAAAGTGACAGATTCTTCTTAAAGGCAATTTATTTTTTAACTAACACCAGAAAAAAAGCACCAGTGTCTAATTGCAGTTTCGTCTTTAATATCCTCGAGTTTTACAGGATGATTCCAAAAGTTACCTGAATGGAAAAACTATTTTATTTGCACCAAATTTGCAATACAAACATGTTTATGAAATACATCTTTTTAATTATATTTACAAACACAATGTAAATATAAGAAATAATGTATGCCATAGGCTTTTTAACCTTTTACATAGAATCAAATGAATTTTCTTCTTGACATCTAGTGAACCAACAGTTCATGCATCAAGAACAGACAGCTTTTTAAAAGTTCCCAGCTGGAAAGCACACAATAAACAATGCACTTGAATATACACAGCCTTTTAGCTTCACATAATCATTCCCTTCTGTTAAGATGGCAACATGCCCAAGTTTGGTAGACACTGCCATTGGCAGTAAGACTAAAGCTGCCATAGAGTTTCATTAGCAACTTCTGTATAACTGCAGGTGAAGTATTGTGTTTCCCAATGCAATTTTAACTACAAAGCTACAATTAGCACATCTTCAAATTGTTAATCAGAAAAGTATATATAAACACGTGCTTTACATTTCTTTGTTAAATTAAAATGTTACATTGTTCTTGAAAGGATGCTGCCTTGGAAAATGCTAAACTTTATTACATTCTAATAACATAATATGGCATGCTTAAAATGTGCCCTATCTCAGTAAATGACACCCCAAAGCTATTAATTCACTCCCATATTATTTCTCACCTTGACTGTTACAACCCTTTTCTCACTGGCACTTCAGTCTATCATGAATGCTGCTGCCAGACCTATTCATCTTACCAACAGTTCAGTGTCTGTCACCCAATCTAGGTGAACTTTTCTTTCAGTGGAAAGTGGATGGACCCTAAGATTAGACCTCTCTCTCTCTCTCTCTCTCTCTCTCTCTCTCTCTCTCTCTCTCTCTCTCTCTCTCTCTCTCTCTCTCTCTTTCTTTCATTCATCCTAGGTTGCAAGAACTGTTGTAACTTGTTCAGATGTGGTGCCACCTTTACCCCACATTGCTGATTGTTTACTTAAACTGTAACCCACAACACTAAAATTAGTCTGTATGTGCAGTAAAACATGCTTGTTATACTCACTGTGGAACCTAAGGGGTTAATTCTCTGCAGTGTGTAAAAAGGCTGTTTGATCCTGTCTTCATGGGTCCTCTCCTTCTTCCACTGTCCCCAACCCATCTCCTGATAAAACAGAGCATAGGTGACAAGCTGCACATGTTCAGTTTGGTGTGTATTGCTAGAGAGTTTTTTTTTTCTTGGGAGGGTGCATGTGATCAGCACAGGGCCAATTAGCAATGTCCAGACAGAGGGGCAGTGGTCCTGCAGCCTGATAGGACAGTCGGAGTAGAATGAAAACCCCTCCTACACGTTTTAACCAGACACTGACAGAAGTCACAAGACTGCTCTAACTGCTGATGAGAAAAAGTATTTAGCAAATTATATTTACTAAAACTATTGCATTTCCATGTTCAGTGTACTCTGGGAGACCAGATATAGTGAATGCAGAATCCTAGGTTTAGTAACACTTTAATATTCTTCAGTAAAGTCAAATATCTTTTAAAGTGCCTCCTGTAGCCTCAGCTTATTACAGGGACAAGGGGACACTCTTTACATCTGGAGGAAAATAGATTTAACCTTCACATATGGAAAGGCTTCTTTACAGTATGAGCTGTGAAAATGTGAAATAGATTCCTTCTAAAAACGGTTCTAGTCAGCTTGGTACATTGTTTTCTTTTAAAGGAGCTGGATGCATTTCTAAATGCACAAAATATAACTGGGAACTAATGTTTACTACTACTAATAACACCAGGGGTCGCTGATCCAAGGAATTACCTCAAGGGGGATCAGAAAACCCCCCCCCCCCCATTGGCATGGAATAGATCATACTTTAATGGGGGGTTACCTTCCTCTGGATCAATTGTGGGAATGGGAAAGTGTATATGGAGGCTTTCTATTTGTGTGTGTGTTTTTATTTTATTTTTTTTGTTGAACTAGGTGGACTAGTGTCTTTTTTCAACCTGACTAACTATGTAGCGTCTGTGATAAACTTGGTAAATAGTAAATTAAATAAAAATAATAAAATGGCATTTGGTAGAAAAATTTCTTGGCTTATCTTTTTCAACACCGTACGTCTCCTTTCATGTATCTCTCCCATAATACATAGCGAGCTCCCATATTCTATATGCCCCACATCATTACCACTATTTACAGTGTGAAGGAGCCTTTTTTTGACATATGACATAGAACACCTTAGGAATGGGGAGATTAAGAGCATAGGGTCAGGGAACAGGATCAGATTTCTAGTGCCTTTACATGACCATTCCATTTTTACAAATTCTTTTTATTAACTTTTATTTTTTTAATTTAAAGGCCAAAGTGTTTCTTGGCTCTCATACCAAACTGTTCTTGGGTCTCATCAACAATACATATTTGAGGATTTTTAAAAATATGTACAAATCTGTGCTCTGTATGAGTCCCCTAACAAATAGCAAGCAAGCATTATTAGGTAATTCCAACTATGTCCACATAAATTAAATGAATGACTATTAAAAGTGCAGTGATATCTAAATAAACTTAATATATGTATACAAACAAATAATAGCAATTTGTTCAATAACTAAAAAAAAAAAACACTATGTAATTATGTAATAAAAACATAATTACTCAAAACCATGCGTATCAATATATACATAATAGGGCTTATTTTTCTAGTGAAAGTGACAGGGAAAGGTGCAAAAAATGAAAAAAATGTGCATCAAAACTCCACGCTATGGCACAGTTAAAATCAAGGTGCTTCAATCTCCTTGAATTTCCTATATTATTTAGTGCTTTCTTCATATACTTTCCAGGATCCAAAACTGAATCATTTGCTTGTGCAAAGCTCCACTGTTTCTAGTGCTTATAGATGCCTGCTCACCTGAGTCAATGGACCCCTTAGTTATAGGAGGTCATACAGCACCTTATAGCTCCTCAGGTGTTAATAATTCTCCAATATTTTATAAGACCTTCCCAGCTTTGCGCTGTGAAACTAAAATTTCCCCCAGTGAACTCTCTAATTGGTGTTGCTACTGTATTTGCCGTCTCAACCTCAAATATAGTAATTTGAATAAGTGAAATAATAACCCCTCAATACAACTCTACAATATTTGTGTAAACATCACTGAAGGTAGAAAATATTTGAAACAACCAAAAAAGAACAAACTTAAAAGCTCATAACTGTCTCAAAAAAAGTCCAAAACAACTGCAATTTAATCCTTCTTTTGCATAAAGTTCATCTATCAACCAATATGATTCTTTATATAAACAACATAAAACATAAATACTGTGAAGACTGATGTCCCTTCATCAACTGAAATGAACAGCCACTCACCAGATGCTACTGCCTCTCTTTAAACAAAATATCAGCAAAAAAGATCTCAAAACTCCTGTTATTCAGTATGGAGGCTTCTCTCATGCTATTAAATCTTTTCCTCCTCCTCTTTTCCCTACAGCATTCATATCATGAGGACATTGCCTAATGAAACAATATATAGCATAGTACTTTTGGACCAGTTATTTTGTTTGTGAGAAAGCAAATATACTCACAGCCATTTTTTGTGCAAATCAGATCATAAGTTACATTAAACAATGTGTAAATCACTCTTTATGCAAGTGCCAAAAAATCAGTGCAGTTTCCACATTCAAATATCCCTCCACCAATCCAGTTGGAGAAGTCACTCAACAACCAATATTGCTTCTCTTTAGATAAAGATTAGCAAACAGTGCTCTGAATGCCTGTAACCATATGCAGCTGCTGGCCAGTCTTCATTCACTCCACAATACTCACATCATGAACTTAAGAGAGAATAAAACAATATATGGCATAGTATTGCTAAAACCAAGTGATATTTATTCAAGAGCAAATATACTCACAAACACAAAACTTGTAAAAAGATCACAAAACATGTGAAGCAGTTTGCAGGTCTTATTGGAATCTCTCCTATCCGCTGCTAGCAAAGCTGAAGCTGGCTGCAGTGCCTGTCATCATATTTCCCTGTCCCCAACATGTTTTATCACCATAACACAAAGCATATATATGTTTGTCTAAACACTTCATCCCTTATATGGCATTTGAGTGTGCGGGTGTTAGCCCAGCCCCTAGTGGTTATACATCTTCTGTGTACACCAAAAAGAGGATATGACGTATAGTTCATATCACGTCTATCCGTGCACGTCGTTGACGCATATTGCGTCATGACACGCAAATTGTGTGATGACGCGGCGCGTTCCCAGATGCTTCTCCTTCCGCCTCCGGGACACAGGAAGTCTGGGTGGGCTCCCTTACTCCCGCGCTAGTCACAGGACTTCCGGGTTCTCATGTTTAATTTTATTTTTATCGTTGTGACATAGTTGTTTGTCGGTCACTTTTGATTTTTATATCTGTCCTATTAATTTATATTCTCAATTCTTTATGATCTTCTTTTCTCTTCCATAATTCACCTTTTTATATTATATAAAGCTTCACTTGCACACTTCCTCTTCCGGGTTGGAATGAGAACTGAATGGTTAATATATGAAAACGAGGCGTGGAACGCACGCCGGCAACGCCATTTTGAAGCCAAAAAACGGACTTCAGCTTTTCAGCCCCCTAGGGGGTGGTTATGTAATCTACTCAAATATTAGCAGTGACAGGAGGGGGAATACCCCAGATGACGGCTTTGGAGCCGAAACGCGTGGGGTTCCCAGACTCCTTCTGTCACATTATTTTATTATAGAGCTCTTTTTATTTATCTACCATGTGAGTATTTGTAATCCCTTTGTTTAAAAATAAATTGGTTAAACGTTATTACACGATTGCGGTTCTTCTCTTTCCTTTAATATCCGTGGTGAGCGTTGGACAAGCCTCTGAATTGTTGCCGTGTGGGAACTGGAGTCACCTACCTGAGCAGGAATCCTCCCCCCCCCCCCTCCAGGGAGTAGACTTCCATGCTAAGACCACTGGAGTTGGATTTAAACCTCCGCGCATTATCTACCAGAATTTGGTAAGCACACACCCATTATTTGTCAAGTGGATCTTTGCTGCAATGTATATATATACAGGTTTCTGGAATATCTGAAACAATGCGGATTACTGTTCTGAAAAACTCGGACCCTGATCCTGAGTGAGGTGTTTACATTCTCAGAAGTGTACCACCTGGACTTTTCATTTCTTACATATAGAACTTCTTGTTCAAATTTTTGTTGGCGCTGCATCTGTGCTGAATATGTTTTATCACCAGTATGACCTTTTCAATGAAAACAACAGTGACCTTGTGGTTAAACAAGGGTATTACATATTCAAAGATCCTGCATGTTCTCAACCGAGGTTCCACGGAACCCTAGGGTTCTGTGAGAGGTCCCTAGGGGTTCCAATGTGATCTACCCGTCAGTCACAACACCACAGGCAACATTTTTTAAAGCTAAGCACTATATAAAAACAAATAGGCTTTTAAAGCAATTAATGTCTAATTCAATGTTAAGACCATTTGGAGACAAACATTACATATCACAAATCGAACTCGAGTCTCTTTTTTGGATAATTCCCTCACCTTGCTGGTATGTCTTCAGTGGGCTTTTACCTTATCTACCCCCAAAAAGACCAAGGGTCACTATTAGAGTTGAGTGAACCCGGACTGTAACGTTTGGGTTCGTACCGAACTTTCGGGTGTCCGTGTCCCAAATCCGTTCGGGTTCTGGGTTCTGGTATTTTATCACGCATGTTGAATAACTGCAGGGCAGCCAATCAGCAAGCGTTTCACTGGTTTTCCCTAGAAGCCATCACAGCCATGCCTACTAATGGCACGGCTGTGATTGGCCAGTGCATCATGTGACCCAGCCTCTATATGAGGCTGGAGTCACAGTGCTGCATGTCACATGCTCTTAGGTTAGTGTAGGGAGAGGATGCTGCCGGCGCTGTGAGGGACAGATTGTGAGGGACAGATTGCAGTGATAATAACTAGGTAGAGATTACTACTACTGCTTTGAGGGACAGATTGTAGATCTATAACATCTCATCCTGCATTACAGAAAGATCTAATTACAGAACGATCTCTCATCCTGCATTACAGAACGATCTGATTACAGAACGATCTCTCATCCTGCATTACAGAACGATCTTAAGGGACAGTTTGCAGATCTAATAACATCACATCTCCCATTTTCTTCCTTTTGCAGCCCTCTAGCACTTTCCAGGACTTTTTTACAGTCATTTTTGTGCCAAAAAGTTTGGGTCCCAATTGAATTCAATGGGGTTCGGGGTCCGGGGTAAAGTTCGGATGACATTAGGTACCGAACCCGAACGTTTCCGGAAACATCGGCCAAACCCGCAGAACCCGAACATCCAGGTGTTCGCTCAACTCTAGTCACTATTGTACAGCTTTCTATAATGCAAGGACACGATATGTTGTCTGTAACCCTTTTCTATATTTTGAAAATATTCAGTTAATAATTTTTAGGGGTGTTTTGGTGAGGCTGCAGGGGAATTGCAGGACATACACTACATGCATTGTTTCACAAAAACACACTCTTTCTGTGCTTTTTCCAAAATAAATGTATTTCTCCTTTTATTTAATTCACCCTGCTAGTTTTACATCCCTTGCACCTTCCACGTGAAAAGAAACTCATTCATTCTAAAAATATCACCTTTCTTGAAGGGGGGTCAATAACATTTTTCACACTTTTGGAGCCCTTCTATAAATAAACTGTGGGATCCCAGGTAATACTGGTCCCAATATTCTATCCATTTTTAAAATGTCCTAATATTTTTATTAGTGTATGGAAACCAGTGATGAAACTCCACTGTAAATTCTCACTGGTTATTTTTTTTTTCTTACTAGTCTCGATATGAGTTCCTTTCACCCAGTGTTCTCTCTGTATATTGAAATATCCTATATGACTTTATCAGTTTTATGTGCTGAGTACCCCTTTTCCACAAGCCTACGTTTCAGCACCTGTGACTGGAGTATAAAGTCATCATCTTTAATGCAGTTACACCTTAATCTTATGAAATCTCCCCTTGAAATATTTTAAACATAGGGGGTAGTGCCCTCTATTAATAGCTAAGTAACTATTCCTATCAGTTTCTTTAAATTACATTTTCACTTTCAAATATTTTTATTGTAAAATTACAAAAGTACAAACAAATGTCAAACATCGTCACAGACAAAAATAGTTAACAAAGCATTTCAAGGGAGGGAATAGGAGTTTGTTTAGGCTGTCAATATAGCAAGGTTATCTTCCATATAGAAACAGTGCCGGTAAGAGGAGTAATATTGTTTTGATCTTACAAATGCTGTAAAGGTAATTTCCTTTGTCTAATATGTAACAAGTACCATAAACACCTTGGATACTTAAACCTCAGTATGTGTTAGTTTAAGGCCTTAGGCCTGTTGTAAATCCCCCCGTCATCAGAGAGCCAACAGGCATCCCCCCCACAGCACCCCCAGTGGGAGCAAGCTGTGCCGGGAGGAGGACACCATCCGCCCTCAAAACTCCGGGGATGAGCACTCTAGCTACTCTAACAGCCCTGGGGGATTTATCCCCTCTTTGCATAAATCTGAAGTGCTGGAGAAGCTAGTTCACCCACCAATGTCATGAAATCCGGGCCCCCAAGTAGTTTACCCGTCCCAAGGCATCTTATATGTGTTATGTCTTGTAATGACAAACTATATAGTTACATTAAATCAGGAAAGTTAGGTAGTGAAAGGGGAAGAAAAGAGGAATACGGAGAAGAGAGGAGATTGAAGTGAGGGGAGAGCCAATACAACGGCCCTGTGAAAATTCATCCACGCAATAGGTTAGTGGTGCTTAGCGAGAATCATTCCTGGATACAGGGAGATACCCATATAAGAAGCCCATGGTTCCCAGTAGCTTCAAATTTTTTAGAAGAAAGAGCGATGGCCAGTTTTTCTTGTGACATAATCCATGATACCTTCCTAGTCACTGCTTTCAGAGATGTGTGGGTTTTTATCCAGGACCTAGCTATTGAGATTTTAGTACCTAAAAGAATGAAGTGAATCAGTTTTTGAGTTAGCTTTGGAATGCTCAGTATATGTGAATTTTGAAGAGCTATTGTTGGGTTTCTAGGGATATTGAAGTAAGTTAATATGTGAATCAGTTTAAAGATTTTTTTCCATAGTGTTCTGATTCTGGGACATTGCCACCAGATGTGCACCATGGTACCTCGCAGTTGACATCCCCTGAATCAAAGAGGGTCTGCCATAGGGAATATATTAGCTAATCTAGAGGGTGTCATATACCAATGGCAGATGACTTTAATATTTGCTTCCATCAATAAGGTATTAAGAATCCCCTTATAGGCTGCCGTCATGGCACTGTTCCAAGTCTCTAAGTTCCACTGAATTTGGAGGTCTTCCTCCCAGGCTAGCATATAAGAGCATTTGGTATTTCGGCTTGTAAGTGACGCATAGATAATCGATATGCCCCCCCCCCTCTGCTCCATGGCTGAGCCACACCAGGTTTCATAGTGTGTTATATGGGGAGGAGTGGGTTTGTCCTTCCATACACTATATAAAAAGTGACTGATTTGTCTGAATCTGAACCTTTCAGAGTTCGGAAGATCAAGTTTGCTAACACAATAGGCTAAGGTAATTGGACCTGTGGATGTGAAGAAGTGTCCTATCTGATATAGGCCTTTGTCTAGCCACTATTGAAAGGCTTTAATATCTTTTCTTGGCGGGAACTCCAG
The DNA here is from genome assembly GCA_018402905.1 of Glandirana rugosa. Lineage (NCBI taxonomy): Eukaryota > Metazoa > Chordata > Amphibia > Anura > Ranidae > Glandirana > Glandirana rugosa. The sequence goes on from BLSH010247668.1 coordinate 98,828, forward strand.
ATTGTGAAAAATATGTGCTAGGAGGTGAGTAGTGGAGACTAAGGTAGGGTTTTTCCTTAACTTGTCCCGGAGGAAGAAAGAAAGGGAGAGCTTTGGGGAAAGAATAGCTGGGCGATCTCTTGGATTACACCAGAGGAGATAATCAAGTGTAAATGTCGGTGCTCCTTGACGTTCTATCTGTACCCACTCCGGTTTTTCCACTTTAGCATAAACTATAGAGATTTGGGAGAGTCTGGCTGCAAAATAATATTTGAGGAGATGTGGTACCCCCAAACCACCTTTCTTCCTAGAAAGGAACAATGTTTGTTGTTTAATTCTGTATCCTGCTCCCCCAATATAAACTTAAGTATTTTGCTTTGTAGAGATCTCAAGTGGTCTCTCCTGATCTGTATGGGGAGGGATCTGAACAGGTATAATAGTTTAGGTAATAAGATAATTTTGACTGCATTAATTCGTCCAAACCATGTTAGGCTCTGCTTGGTCCATTCCTTAAGATCTTGTTCCAATTTATGGAACATAGACGGGTAATTGAGAGCATAAAGATTTTCAAACTTGGGAGTCAAGAATACACCTAAATATTTGATGCGAGAGTCGTTCCATGAAAATTTGAATGACTCCTTTAGTGACAAAAGAGTCTCCTGTGGGAGAGAGATATTCAGGGCTTCTGACTTCATAATTCACTTGTAAACCTGATAAGCGGGAGAATGTCTCCAGAGTCTGGCAGAGATTGGGATGGGATGTGATTGGGGAGGTGATGAATAACAACATATCACCTGCAAACAGCCCACATTTGTGGATTTGGGATCCACAGGTGACACCTTTAATGTTGGGGTTTTCCATAATTGCAATTGCGAGGGTTTCAATGGCCATCACAAAGATTAGAGGGGACAGAGGACATCCCTGTCTTGTGCCCCTTTCTATGTTAATTAGGGGGGAATAATGACCTCTTGGGGAAGCATATAGGGAATGGATAATGCCTAGGAACCGATCACCAAACCCCCAGTGCTCCAAGAGCTGAAAAAAGGGCTAGGTGACAGAGTCGAAGGCCTTATGTATGTCTAGGGAAAGAAGCATCCCCTGCTGAGTAGGTCCCCCATCCAGTTAGATTGCAATATGGAAAGGATATCTATAGCCCGTCTAGTCTGATCAGGGCCCTGCCTGCCTGGGATGAACCCCACTTGGTCCTTATGAATAATGTTAGTCGATTTGCTAATACTTTCGTTAGGATTTTGAGATCATTATTGATGAGAGAAATGGGTGTGTAGTTTGCCACTTCTTCTGGGTTCTTGTCAGGTTTAGGGATAACAGAAATAAATGCCGTATTTAGGTCTGAGTTTATTGGAGTCCCCGTTATTTTTGAGTTAAAAAACTTAGTCATATGTGGAACTAATATAGTAACAAACGTTTTATAATAGGGGGCCGAGAGGCCGTCTGGACCTGGGGCTGATCTATTTTTCAATTGTTTAATAACGTCTGCAATCTCCCTATCTGTTATAGCACTGTCAAGAGCGGCCTTATGCTCATCCGCTAATTTAGGGATTGGGAGGGAGTCCAGGAACCGGGAGAGGTCTCCTTTATGAATGGGTGGAGAAGAACTATAAAGTTTAGTGTAGAAGCCCCCGAAGGCTTGGAGGATCTTAGTAGGATTGCTTGTGGTGCCCTGGTCTCGAGTCCGAATTTTGGGAAGAGCTTGAGTTCGAATGCTGGGGTTTAAACTGGCGGCTAGCATTGAACCCATCTTATCTTTTTGGGAATAAAACTTGGCTCCGCTCCATCGAATTTGCTTTTCGGCTTTGATCGTGAGTAGAGTTGAGCAAACCTGAACTGTAAAGTTCGGGTCGGGGGTTTTCAAAAAAAGTCTGGGTTCGGGTCCGGGGTTCTGGTATTTTATTACACGTGTTGAAAAGCTGCCAAGGGCAGCCAATCAACAAGTGTTTCATTGGTTTTCCCTAGAAGCCATCACAGCCATGCCTACTAATGGCATGGCTGTGATTGGCCAGTGCACCATGTGACCCAGCCTCTATATGGGGCTGGAGTCACCGTGCTGCATGTCATATGCTCTCAGTATAGTTTAGGGAAAGGATGCTGCTGGCTCTGTGAGGGACAGATTGCAGAACACTGAAGATGATTTTAGAACACTAATATAGCTCCATGCGGCTGAAACAGGCTTTTCCCACACACTGTGAAGATGATTTTAGAACACTAATATGGCTCCACGCGGCTG
>BLSH010247668.1:137846-149490 GCA_018402905.1 Glandirana rugosa
AAAAACATAAATCCGGATAAGTTTTTTTGTTTATACACTTACCGACACACTCAGGCCAGATTTACAAATAAGACGTGTTCCATGTCTGTTCAGAACACTGATGGGTCTGCCCCATTCAACTTCTGGGTCTCCAAATTGGCCACATGGCCTGAGCTTGCCCTTTATGCCTTGGAGGTGCTGGCCTGCCCTGCAGCCAGTGTATTGTCAGACTGTGTGTTTAGCACGGCAGGGGGCGTTATCACAGACAAGCGGAGCCGTTTGTCCACATCCAACGTGGACAAGCTAACCTTTATTAAAATGAATCAGGCATGGATCCCACAAGACTTGTCTGTACCTTGTGCAGAATAAACATTTAGACCGGACTCACACAGCCATTCACATATTTGTTTTTTTGAATAGGCCTAAATACAAAAAAAAAATACCATGTTGGCTACCTCCTCCTACTCCTCTACCACTGCCACTTCCACCTACACTGCCACGGTCACGGCCTAGTCAACCTCTAGGCTCCTACTCCACATCCACCCCCCTTCCCATTTTTTTATTTGATTTTAATTTATTTTCCCTATCCCCATTTCTTTGTAGGGCACTTGTCCGACCCTTACCCCATTTTCCTTCCTTTTGCAGACCTCTAGGACTTTCCAGGACTTTTTGACAGGTATTTTAGTGCCTAAAAGTTTGGGTCCCCATTGATTTCAATGGGGTTCGGGGTCCGGGTCAAAGTTCGGGTTCTGTCCGGACCCGAACCCGGACTTTGTCCCAAAGTTCGGACGAACCCGCAGAACCCAAACTTCTAGAGGTTCGATCAACTCTAATAATAAGCTATTATTATTTCAAATGTTCTTCCTTATTTCTGACCTTTGCAGTGTGTGACTGTATATATGCATACTGTATGTATGTGTATGTGCATACTGGGTATGTATACTATGCTTATATTGTATGTAAACACACAGTATACATACAATATACATCCAATATACACACAGTATATACACACCCAATATGCACACACACACATATACATACAGTATGCATATATAGTGTCATACACTGCAAAAGTCGGAAATAAGGAAAAACATTTGAAATAATAATAGCTTATTATAATTTATAATAAGTAAAAATAATAAATTAATAACTTATTATTTCAAATGTTCTTCCTTATTTCCGATTTTCCAAAATTCGGAAATAAAAAAGAATATTTGTAATAATAATAAATAACTATTAAATATAGGTATTGAAATTTTCTTGAAAGTATGACTATTAGTGCTAAATTTCATATTTAAGTTCATTAACTGCCAAACTTTCAAGGAAATTCCAATACCTATAATTTAATAGTTATTATTTCAAATATTCTTAGTTTTTTCCAATTTTCGGATTTCCGAATTTCCAAATTTCGGATTTTCGTCTGCTCTGATTGCCGAATTTCTGAATTGCCGCACTTGCCGAATTACCGCAAATTTCCGAATTACCGCAAATGCCGAATTACCGTGAGTTTCCGAATTACCGCAATTGCCGAATTACCGTGAATTTCCGAATTACCGCAATTGCAGAATTGCAGAATTACCGCGAATTTCCAAATTTCGGATTTCCGAATTTTTTTATTTCCGAATTACGAATTTTTTTAATTTCCGAATTTCCAAAAAAAGAAAAAAACAAATTTTTTAGCCATGCACAAGTCTAGTAAAATCTTTTCCTGTGGCATGTGTTAATCGCCAAGTGTCTACCAGTGTTAATGATTGGAGAAGGATCTTAATTTTTTTCAGAATTTTGTACGAAACTACTGTGTGGCCGTTGGATGTATCCTGTCTGGGGTCCATGGGCAGGTTGAAATCTCCTCCTAGTATGATGCAGCCTTTTGCGAACCATTTCAGTTCATTCACAATTTTGTTGCCAAAGCTGATGTGTGATTTATTCGGGAAGTAAACATTAGCCAATGTAATTGGGTCGCCTACCCAAGTGCCCTTAAGGAACAAATAACGACCTTCAGGGTCTATGAGTTGTTGGGATAATAAAAAAGGTAAGTTTTTGTTTATTAACTGCTTCCCGACCACGCGCCGTCTTTTCACGGCGGCAGTCGGGGAGCTGGGCGCGAATCGACGTAAATAGGCGGCGATTTGCATTTTGGCCACCAGGGGGCGCGCGCGCGCCCCCGCCGCACTCCTGAGGAGTGTGCCCGCGGCTCGGGTGGACCCGATGTCCGCCGGCGAACCGCGATGAGCGGCTACAGGGAAAAGAACGGGGAACCGCCGATGTAAACACGGCGGTTCCCCGCCCTGTCAGTGGGGCATGAGAGATCTACTGATCCCTGTCACTGGGATCAGTTAGATCTCTCATGCCCATGTTAGCGCAAATTGCATGCTTACTTCGACACAGGTCAGAAAAAGCCAATACACAGAGCTCAAAGTATCTCTAGGTGGTATAAAATGTAGAAAAATAACATGAAAAAACTGGACCATCAAGTTCAAAAAATTTGGGTCAATGAAGATAAAGTTTGCTTATGGGATAGTTATTGTTCTGAATATCCCTCTTTGGTGATGAATAACAAGGTAAGGCAAGTCCATAGTTTGATTTGCGCCTTAAGCCGTATGGTTGGAAATAGTCAGTTTAACATAGAGGCTAAAACTTCATTGTAACTAATTTGCCGTTATGCACCAAAGTTTGGTGGGAAGTAAGAGTATATGTAATGAAGGTTCAAGATGTTGGTAGTCTAGGAGAAAATAGAAAAATATAACATACCGTGACCTTCTGAAGGAGTTATCAGGCAGGAGGCGTTTAGAAGAAACAGAGTATTCCTGTTGTACTGTCCGTGGAGTCTCCTCTTCTTTGTAAGGTTTTGGCTACATCGGGGAATGAAAACTTGCAAAACGGTTTAGTGAAAGAAAATTAGCTGTTAAAGAGCAAAAAACATGAAACAAAGATAGTTAAGTTCTAGGATGCAAAACCGCAAGTTATACCCGTTTTGTTGGTAAGTTAATTAATCCATCACTGGGGCTCTGTATAGAGAACTAAAACAATGAGTTGAACCAAGCTCTATCTTCCCTTAACAATGGTCTTTTGTTCTGGGATTTTTGGCCAGTGGGGAGTACTTCCCAGTATGGTTCATCTTTCTGCTTTGTTTGCCTTTTGTGAGGGGAGAACAGGAGGGTGAGGAATTTGGGGAGAGAGTCTCCTGGCTTGAGATTGTAGGCGTCAGGAATTCTGCATACCAGTCCGGAAGTTCTACGTATTCCAGATGTAGGTTTTCACAAAAGGAGGGTAATTCGTCCGGGGTGCGAAGGAAGAATTGTTTGCCTTGGAAGGTTGCTTGGAGAGTGAATGGAAATTTCCACCTATAGGTAATGTTCTTTTCCTTCAGTACTTCAAGAAGAGGTCTAAGCGCCCTTCTGTTTTTAAGTGTAATCGGGGATAAATCCTGGAAAAGGAGGATCTCCTTTTCATTGAATACAATTGCGTCACTTTGTCTGGCTCTTTGGAAGATCTCTTCCTTCAGTGAAAAGCTGGTTAAGCAGCATATGATGTCTCTTGGAGGAGCATCATCTGGGGCTCTCACTCTGAGTGTCCTGTGTGCACAATCAAACTCAATTGGAGATTCTGCTGGTCTATCAATTAGGTTGTTAAATATTGAACTGAGTGCTGGTCTGATTTGGTCAGCCGCAATGGATTCTGGAATTCCACGGACTCGGATATTATTTCTGCTTCCACGATTATCCAAGTCCTCCAGTTGCCTATTCATAGAGATAAGGTGTTGTGAGTGGTTGTCAGTGACACAGTCTAGTCTGGCAATAGCTCTGTCCCTTCTCTTGCCTGCACGTTCATTGGTTGACATTTGCTCAGTGAGCATTAAAATATCAGCTTTTAGGTCAGTGATAGCGGTGGAGAAGGAGTTTTTTTATGTCTGCTGCAATTTCTGTCATATCTGCATATGTAAGAGGAGAGTCTTGGTGGGTGCTATGTCTTACCAGGTCCTCTGAGGTTGCAAGTGAGATGTTGTCGTCCTCATCCTCCGTCTCTTTATTATTTTTTTTTGTTGGTGCCATTTTTTCTGAGGCTCCTTTTTCGTTAAAAGAATATATCTGAAAATAGGAGGGAAATTGTTTGTTATTGCTAGTTGAAGATGAAGGAAGAAAACATCCAGGAGTCCTAGTGTTTGTTATAGTGAATCTGTTCATGACTTATGGCTTATATGAAGCTTTATAGGCTTACTTGCCCTTAGCAAGCAGTGGGTTTATTAGCACATGAGCATATTGTTGTAAATGGTGATGCTGATGTTGAAAAGTTCTATGGGTTATGTGGGTTGCACCACAGGTACTAATTTACAAAGCCATATGCAATTTCCTCTAAACCTTTATGTCTCTTAAGGCAAAGTGTGGTGGGGCTTATTTAAAGCAAAATGTATTAAGATCCCAGTAAGGAAGAAGGTTGGGCCCTTATAGTAATATCCAAAAATTTAGCCCGGTGCTTTGAGCGCGGCCTACCTCGCTTTTGGGAAAAGTTATTTTTCAGCCCCCAAAGTATATCCCACGGTAGCAGGGAGACAGGACAAAGGTATGGAGGTGTTTTTACCTCTGGATGGAGTCTCTGTGAGGAGGATTCCTTTGGATTGTGTAGTGTCCAGACGGAGCTCCTCTATCCAGCGTCTGTCCTCCACGCTCGCCAGGCCACGCCCCAAGACTTTTTTTATACCTCGTCAAGTTATAATCTAATCAAGAACTCTTCAGATTTATCAAAGAATTATGTAGAGTGCAAGTATATTGCACCTAGGCACTTTTTTTGCATAGTAGAATATAAATATAAAATAAATTGCACAATCAAATTGTAAAGTTGTAAATCTTATTGATGGATACCTGCTTTTTCATCTTTTCTGCCAAGCAATATTCTTACATCTTGAAATAAGATATTTTGATTTTAATACTATTTTTCCTAAACTTAGAATGTTGTCCAGCCTGTTTGTACATGTGGTCAGCTTAGCAATTGCCTAAGCTCAGTGCATCAATTTTCATGATTGTTAAGTAAATGACTACTCAGTCTGGGGCACAAAGAAAAATTCACTATTTGTAATGCAGAAGTATAGTCACTGCATGTAATACAAAGGTATGTGGCACAAAGTGCAATATACCGTTGTGCTCATAAGTTTACATACCCTGGCAGAATTTATGATTTCTTGGCCATTTTTCAGAGAATATGAATGATAAAACAAAAATTTTTCTTTCACTCATGGTTAGTGTTTAGCTGAGGCCATTTATTATCAACCCACAGTGTTTACTCTTTTTAAATCATAATAACAACAGAAACTACCCAAATGATCAAAAGTTTACACAACCCAGTTCTTAATACCGTGTATTGCCCATTTTAACATCAATGACAGCTTGAAGTCTTTTGTGGTATTTATGGATGAGGCTCTTTATCTTCTCAGATGGTAAAGCTGCCCATTCCGCTTGGCAAAAAGCCTCCAGTTCCTGGAAATTCTTGGGCTGTCTTGCATGAACTGCACTTTTGAGATCTCCCCAGAGTGGCTCAATGATATTGAGGTCAGGAGACTGAGATGGCCACTCTAGAACCTTCACTTTATTCTGCTGTAGCCAATAACAGGTCAACTTGGCCTTGTGTTTTGGATCATTGTCATGTTGGCATGTGCAAGTACGTCCCATGCGCAGCTTCCTGGCTGATGAATGCAAATGTTCCTCCAGAGTTTTTTTGTGATAACATACTGCATTCATCTTGACATCAATTTTGACCAAATTTCCTGTGCCTTTGGAGCTCACACATTCCCAAAACATCAGCGATCCACCTCCGTGTTTCACAGGCCTTGTTGACTCCTCTCCAAATGAAGCATTTATGGTTGTGGCCAAAAAGCTCAATTTTGGTCTCATCACTCCAAATAACTTTGTACCAGAAGGTTTGAGGCTTGTCTCTGTGTCACGTGCCTGGTGGCGGAGTCTGACTTATGCAGGAGTAACCTCTCTTTTGACCCTGATTCAGGAACCCCTGGTAGAGCAGACAGGTGGTACAGGAGTGAGGATGATACGAGGGATGAGATGGACACTGGTGACAACTGAAGGATTTCCTCCGGTCTCGTGCAGGCTGATAGAGTGGTGGTACAGGCTGGGTCAGCAACAGGCAGGTGGTGCAGTACAGAGGGCTAGACAGGAGAATAGTCAGGTCACAAGCAGAGTTCGTCAACTGGCTGGCGGCAAGGTACAAGGAGCAGGCAGGATAGTGGTCATGGAAGCCGAGGTCAGTACAGGCAGAGATCAAGCGGAGTCAGGACAAGCCGGGTCACAGGAACAGGTTATCAGATAGCGTGTTGCTCAGAATACTCTCAAATGCTGTAGAACAGACAGCACTGTCTGCAAGGTGCTGCCCATTTAAATAGGCCGAATGACACCAACGCTCGCGCGCACACCCGTGCACACGCATGTGCCCGGAACAGGCATCTCGACCTGGTCTTCAGGGACAGCAATTGTTTCCTGACATTGCCCCCCCCAAGGGGCAGCCTCCGGATGCCCAGCCGGGCAAACTTAGCAGGGTTGTTCTCCTTGAACGATTGGATAAGCTCATCCATGTGGATGTTGGCTTTAGGCTCCCAGGAGCTCTCTTCAGGGCCATAACCCTTCCACTTCACAAGGTACTGAATACCGCCACTCCTCTTCCTGCAGTCCAGGATGGATTTGATTTCAAATTCTTCTTCACCATCCACCAATATTGGCCATGGCGGGCCTATCTTCAGCCCGGGAAAAGGATCTGGGGCCATGGGTTTCAACAGGGCCCCATGAATAACTGAATGGAACAGCAGAGGCGGTGGGAGCTCCAGCTCGTATGCCACTCTGTTGATTTTCCTTTTCACTCGGAAGGGTCCAATGAACCTGGGTCCCAATTTCCTTGATGGACAGGCTAGTTTAAGGTTTCTTGTGGTGAACCAGACTTGCTCTCCGGGTTGTAGATCCAACTCTCCCCGTCTCCCCTTGTCAAAAATCTCCTTATTGTATTGCTGAGTCCGGGCCAAGGTTTCCTGTAAAAGTTTATTATTCTCTTCCAGAAATATGATTATTTGCTGTACTGCAGGTATCGTGCTTTCCGAGTTATATGTAGGCATGAAGGTTGGATGAAAGCCGTAGTTGGCCAGGAATGGGGATTGCTTATTGGTTAAGGGGACCGTATTATTAAAGGCAAATTCAACCAACGGCATCAGAGAGGCCCAGTTGTCTTGAGAAAATGAAGAAAAACAGCGCAAATATTGCTTGAGTGTTTGATTAGTTCTCTCAGTCTGGCCGTTGGTCTGTGGGTGGCAGGCAGATGAGAGAGCAAGTTCAATGTCAAGAGAAGAACACAGAGCTTTCCAGAACTTGGATGTAAATTGGACTCCGTGATCGCAAACAATGCTAGAGGGAACTCCATGGAGTCTGACTATTTCCCGGATGAAGATCTCAGCCGTCTCGGCAGCTGATGGTGTACCCTTCATGAGCAAGAAATGCGCCATTTTGGTTCACCGTCCATGACCACAAAAATTGTAGAATACCCCTGGGATGATGGAAGCTCCATAATGAAGTCCATGGAAATCATAGACCATGCCCATTCAGGTACAGGAAGTGGCTTTAGTAGCCCCCATGCTTTGGCTTTACTGTTTTTGTTTTGAGCACAGGTGGGGCAGGAGCCGACATATTTTCGACAGTCCTCGTCTGCCCGGGGCCACCAAAATGAATGCAACAGAATTTCAGCGGTCTTGTGAGCTCCAAAATGACCTGCCAGCATATGATCATGACAAGATGCCTGAACTGATAAGCGTTGCTCCTCTGGTACAAATGTACAAGGTACAAGGAGCAGGCAGGAGAGTGGTCGTTGAAGCCGAGGTCAGTGTAAGCAGAGATCAAGCGGGGTCAGGACAAGCCAGGTCACAGGGACAGGTTATCAGATAGCGGGTTGCTCAGAATACACTCAAACGCTGTAGAACGGACAGCACCTGCTGCAAGGTGCTGCCCATTTAAATGGGCCGATTGGCGCTAACGCCCACGCACAGGCATCTTGACCCGGTCTTCAGGGACAGCAATTGTTTCCTGACACTCTGTGCTGTTTGGCGTATTGTAAGCGGGATACTTTGTGGCATTTGCATAGTAATGGCTTTCTTCTGGCATCTCGACCATCTTTCTTCAAGTGCCTCCTTATTGTGCATCTTGAAACAGCCACACCACATGTTTTCAGAGAGTCCTGAAGTTATTTGTGGGTTTTTCTTTGCATCCTGAACTATTTTCCTGGCAGTTGTGGCTGAAATCTTAGTTGGTCTACCTGACCGTGGTTTGGTTTAAACAGAACCCCTCATTTCCACGTCTTGATTAGAGTTTGAACACTGGGCATTCTCAATTACTTGGATATCTTTTTATATCCCTTTCTTGTTTTATACAGTTCAACTACCTTTTCCTGCAGATCCTTTGACAATTATTTTGCTTTCCCCATGACTCAGAATCCAGAAATGTCAGTGCAGCACTGGATGAAAGATGCAAGGGTCTGCCAGGAGTCCAGAAACTCATTGACCTTTTATATACATACACACTAATTACAAGCAAACAGATCACAGGTGAGGATGCTTACCTTTAATAGCCATTCAAACCCCTTTGTGTCAACTTGTGTGCATATTATCAGGCCAAAATCACCAGTGTATGCAACCTTTAATCAGGGTCATTTGGGTAGTTTCTGTTGTCATTATGATTTAAAAAGAGTAAACACAGTTGATTGATAATACATGGCTTCAGCCAAACACTAATCATGAAATGTTTTTGCGTTCTCATTCATATTCTCTGAAAAATGGCCAAGAAATAATAAATTATGCCAGGGTATGTAAACCTACGAGCATAACTGTATGAAAGTAGGTAAGATAATAATAAAGTAGAAAGATACATGACATGCAATAGAAGGACGCGAGTCAATGTCAGAGGGGTAAAAAAAAACAGAGAGGTAATAAAGTGATTGTAAACCCATCATTTTTTGTTTAAATAACAAACATGTTATACTTACCTGTTCTGTGCAATGGTTTTTTGCAAGGCAGCCCTGATCCTTCTCTTTTTGGGTCCCCCACCAACGCTCCTGGCTCCTTTCCCCTGCTGAGTGCCCACCATAGCAAGCCACTTGATATCAGGGCACTTGTGCGGGCTCAGCTCCCGAGTGGTGTGTCCATTATCATTTCTGCCCCTGCTCCCTCCACACTGGCTGTGATTGAAGGCAGCAGGAGACAAGAGAGAGCCACTCTTCTCATGCACAGCATTGAATCAAGATTGGGCTCAAGTAAGTTTAAGGAAAGGGATGGGGGGAGTTGCACTCAGAAGGTTTTTTCCCTTAACCCCTTGGCGCCGGTCGGACGCAAATATGCGGCCTCTCAGGGGTGTGCCTTGACACCGAACAGCCGCATATGTGCGTGAATTGGTGTAAATACAGCTGTGTACGCTCCTGATAAACTTATTTGGTTCAGATGGTGTCAAGCGTGTGTGGTGGCAACCAGGTGAGGAGTACAAAGACAAGTGTGTCTTGCCTACTGTCAAGCATGTTGGTTGGAGTGTCATTGTCTGGGGCTGCATGAGTCCTGCCAGCACTGGGGAGCTATAGTTCATTGAGGGAACCATGAATGCCATCATGTTCTGTGATATACTGAAGCAGAGCATGATTCCCTCCCTTCGGAGACTGGACCGCAGGGCAGTATTCCAACATGATAACGACCCTAAACACACCTCCAAGATGACCACTGCCTTGCTAAAGAAGCTTAGGGTAAAGGTGATGGACTGGTCAAGCATGTCTCCAGACCTAAACCCTATTGAGCATCTGTGGGGTATCCTCAAATGGAAGGTGCAGGAGCGCAATGTCTTTAACATCCACCAGCTCTGTGATGTCATCATGGAGGAGTGAAAGAGGACTCCAGTGGCAACCTGTGAAGCTCTGGTGAACTCCATGCCCAAGAGGGTTAATGCAGTACTGGAAAATAATGGTGGTCACACAAAATATTGACACTTTGGGCCCAGTTTGGACATTTTCACTTAGGGGTGTGCTCACATTTGTTGCCAGCAGTGTAGACATTAATACCTGTGTGTTGAGTTATTTTGAGGGGACAGCAAAACTAAACTATCATACAAGCTGTACACTCACTACTTTACATTGTAGCATAGTGTCATTTCTTCAGTGTTGTCACATGAAAAGATATAATAAAATATTTACAAAAATGGGAGGGGTGCCCTCACTTTTGTGAGATACTGTAGTGCCAATTTTGAGGGGAAGAGGTAAGCAGAGGCACATTGATATAGGAGATAGAAGGTGATAAAGACCTAGTGACACAAGAAAGAGCTAAGAAACTACAGTTTCTGCACAAGTTCTACAGAGACAGAAATGAGTGGATGTGTAGGATTTCCACTGGAATGTATCACTGTTTGGCTTGGGAGGAAGTGAAATTGGAGTAAGTTTACTTTCTGAAGCAGGATAGAATTTGTTTATGTAGGAAGAGGATGATAAGATGGGCTTTTGAGTTTGGCACAAGATCTCACTGGTGGCATAGAAACAAATGTAAATGCTTTTATACATAGTGGGTTTGATTTACTAAATGCAAATAGATTGTTTACTTTGCAAGGGAATTTGCATCAGAGCTTAGCCAATGAGGTGAAGCTCTGCTGACTTCAAATCATCCAACCATGTGCAAGCAGCTATTTTTTATTTTTTGTTCATTATTAGGTAATGTTTGGAAAATGACATTTTGTCACATTCATTAAGCTTTGTGTTAAATTCCCTTGAAAAATGCAACTTGCCTTGCAAAGTGAACAGCCTATTAGCCTTTACTAAATCAATCCCACAAAAAATAAATAACAGCTGAAAGGGTACTTTTCTAATCAACAAGTAGAGAAACTAGGGGTTCTGTTATAGCTGCAAAGGGTGGACCAACTCAATATTGAACCCTACAGACTAAGACTGGGATGCCATTAAAGTTAGTTTCAACAGAACCCCCATTTTCCACTTCTTGATTAGAGTTTGAACACTGCTGATTGGCATTCTCAATTCCTTGTATAACTTTTTATATCCCTTTCCTGTTTTATATAGTTCAACTACCTTTTCCCGCAGATCCTTTGACAATTCTTTTGCTTTCCCCATGACTCAGAATCCAGAAGTTGTCAGTGCAGCACTGCATAAAAGATGCAAGGCTCTGTCTGGAGTCCAGAAACTCATTAACCTTTTCTACACACACACTAATTACAAGCAAACAGATCACAGATGAGGATGGTCACCTTTAATAGCCATTCAAACCCCTTTGTGTCAACTTGTGTGCATGTTATCAGGCCAAAATCACCAGAGTATGTAAACTTTTGATCAGCGTCATTTGGGTAGTTTCTGTTGCCATTATGATTTAAAAAGCGTAAACACAGTTGATTGATAATAAATGGCTTCAGCCAAACACTAACCACGAGTGAATGAAATGTTTTTGTGTTATCATTCATATTCTCTGAAAAATGGCCAAGAAATCATAAATTCTGCCAGGGTATGTAAACTTATGAGCACAACTGTAAATAAAAAAACACACAGTTTTATTTGTTTCTGTTATACAATTTTGCAGATAAATAATCTTCATAAATTTAGGCCTAAATGTATTATGCTACATTTATTTGGTAAAAATAACCCAAATCAG
>BLSH010247668.1:151166-163950 GCA_018402905.1 Glandirana rugosa
TTAAAGTTTTTTTGAATGGTATGGAGAATGATTTGTAGAATCTGACAGAAGAAAGGTTTCTCTTCAATGAAACCCCCGTAAACGTGACAGGACCGTAAAATCCCGGAGTTCTTTACTCTATCTGTTAGTCATGTAGTCCTGACTATGTAAAAATTTATATATATGGTATCTAACATCTGAAATATGGAAAGTGTACCTGATTTAGTATATGTGACTAAACCCAATAAAAATGGTTTATTTACATCGTATTATGTAAATCCGGATTTAAATACTTCTAATAAATAGACGTTTTAACATATTGTCTTTGTTTATTTTGACACACAAAAAAATAAATGTCAACACGAGTATTCAAATGTATGGGTTGAGGCCCTAAAATGCCAGGACAGTGCAAATGCCCCCAAAGTAACTTCTCTTTGGAAAGAAGACAGTCTAAGATGTTTAGTAAGAGGTATGGTAAGTTTTTTTGAAATTCAAATTTTTGTCACAATTTTTGGGAAAATTAAGAAATTAAATACTTTTTTTTTCATAAAGTTGTAATTTCAACAAGTTATGTCTCACACACAACATAGGTATACTTAGAATTACACTCCAAAACACATTCCACTATGCATCCCGAGTATACCACATGTTTGAGACTTTTTCACAGCCTAGATGCAAATAAGAGCCCAAAATCCAAGGAGTTGCCTCTGGCTTTCAAGGAGCATAAATTATGCATCTAATTTCCTGACTACCTATCACATTTTTGGAGGACTTGGAGCACCCGGACAGTAGAAACACCCACAATAAGTTCCTAATTTTGGAAATCAAACACTCCAAGGTATTCTTTAAAATGTATAATGAGTATGTTAATGAGTTGTCAGTTAATAAAATATTTCTAACACACAGCATAGGCATACTTAGAATTACACCCCAAAAGAAATTCTTCTATTACTCCTGAGTATGGAGATACCACATGTGTGAGACTTTCACAGCCTAGCCACACAGAGGGGCCCAAAATCCAAGGGGCCCCTTCAGGCTTTCTCGGGGCATAAATTATGCATCTAATTTCCTGACTACTTATCACATTTTTCGAGGCCCTGGGCACCAGGACAATGAAAACACCTATAAAATGACCACATTCTGGAAAGCAAACACCACAAAACATGATGAGTCTTTTGAAGACCACTTTTGTTTGCCACATGCTTTTGGAAAATGTGGAATGAAAATGAAAATTATTTTTGTACACAAAGTTGTCAATTTAATAAGATATTCCTCACACACAGCATTGACATACTTAGAATGACACCCCCAAAACACATTCTGTTATTCCCTCTAAGTGTGGCAATGCCACATGTGAGACTTTTACAATGTTTGGATTGATATACACTATATTGTCAAAGTCTTGTGAAGCACCCACCAGTTGACCCTTTGCAGCTATAACAGCTTTAACTCTTCTGGGAAGGCTGTCCTCAAGGTTTAGGAGGGTGTCTATGGGAATGTTTGACCATTCTTCCAGAAGTGTATTTGTGAGGTCAGGCACTGATATGGGTGAGAAGGCCTGGCTAGGAGTCTCCGCTCTAATTCATTCCAAAGGGGTTATATCAGGTTGAGCTCAGGACTCCGTGAAGGCCAGTCAAGTTCCTCCACCCCAAACTCGCTCATCTATGTCTTTATTGACCTTGTTGGAACAGAAAGGGGCCATCCCCAAACTGTTTCCACAAAGTTGGGAGCATGAAATTATCCAAGATGTCTTGGTATGCTGACGCCTTAAGGTTTCCCTTCACTGGAACTAAGGGGCCAAGCCCAACCCCTGAAAAACAAACTCATACCATAATCCCCTCTCCACCAAATGATTTAGACCAGTGCACAAAGCAAGGTCTATAAAGAAATGGATGAGTGAGGGTGGAGGAGGGGAGCACTGCACTGAAAAGATTTTGCACTTCAGTTAAAGTAATAGCACACAGCACTACTAAGAGACTGCAATTTTTGTTCACTTGATACATGTGGATATGGACTATTTTTTGCATGTGTTTGAATGAATTTGTTATTTATGCATGGCAGTATTTAATTAGGTAGTGCTAGTGTTTGTATGCAGTTCTGAGGGTTCAGAACCTCACCAAAGCAACAGCCTATTATAATAATTTTAGGTTTATTTTCTGGTTTAATTCTTTCACATATGTTTATATCACACAGTTTAGAGCTATTTATCCTAGTGTGGTTTATAAAATTATTTTAACAGGCAGAGACATAGTCAGCAAACAGGCAAAGGATCGGTCCAGGCAACAGGCAGAAATGTGGTCAATAATCCGGCCAGGGTTAGTACATGTCATGGCTGTGATTCTTTGCTTCACAGCCTTTGCAGGAATGAAACCCCATGTAGTCCCACTGATCTTGACCCATTCAAGAAAATGGGGTTGCTTGTACAGGGTCCAAGGGGTTAAAGCAGGTAGTGAGGAGGCAATACAATGTCTCTTCACTGCCTTTCAAATGCTCTCTGAAGAGCAATCTGAATATGGATGGTTCTTTATAGAGCATTGCACATGTGATCGAGTTCTTATGGTTCCACTGTGACTGTGGCAGTGATCAGGAACACTGTGACTGCTGTGGCGGTGATCAGGACAGTGTAAGCCCCCTTTTACATGGCCACCATTGATGCGGCTGCAGGATTCCTGTGGCAAGAATCTGTGGATCTTTGCTCCTGGAAAGAGATGGGCCGAACACCCCCGAAACAGGGGTAAATTATGGGTACGGCAGACATGTATCAATGCAAAAAATGTTTAAAAAAACTATAGTTTTTTTTCAGGAGCAGTGATTGCTTAAAGTGCAACAATAAAAATGAAAAATTCCTTTAAATATAGTGCCTATTGGGTCCCCTTAGTCTGTCCATAAAGTGGCAGTGCTGAAGCAAAAATGACAAATCATGGTTGCAGGAAAAACAATTGCATAATCTATGGCCTGCTTTACTTGTATGTTGCAACATTCTTTTCTAATCTCCCTGTATTTACTTCTCATGAGGGGTGAGCAAAATAACTAAAACTCCACATTAAAATAAAGTTTAACTTTGAAGTAATTAAATTACAATCACACATAGAGCTGAAAACTGAATCTGGTTGCAGCAGGATGATTGCCACTTATCCATTACAAAATATGTGCTTTAATTGGCTTTTTTATTACTTACGATAACAAAGTAATACATATGTTGTTTTCTTTCAGGAAAAACAAAACTTTTTTTGGTGATATTGTCTTAAAAATTATTTTATTATTTATACAAACCATAGACAAAAAACTTTACAAAACATAAAAAGTATTTTTTTTTCTTTGATCAGTGTAAGTTAACCTCCCTGGCGGTATGATTATTTCAGATTTTTGGTGCTGAAAGCGGTACGATTATTTTGCATGAAAATTTGGCGTTTTATATTGTAGGCCTGTAATTCTTAGGAATAACTCACTTAAATCTGTCCAAACAAGAGTCTAGTAGACATCCCGGGTATGATAACGTTTGAAAAATAAAATCATAAATTATAATATAATAAATAACTAAAAATAATTATCAAAAATAATAACGTAATAGTAATAAAATGTATTCAATAATGTAATCAAACCAAAAACACTGAAATGTTCTCAGTTGCAGAATTGTCGCTGTCGTCACTTTCAGTGTCTGATGATAAATTTCCCCAAAAATCAGTATCACTCAATTCTGTAAATGATTCTTATTTACTATCGGTGTTTTCTAGCTGATCAAAAAACACTTTTGACGTAAAGGGACACTTTTTGGTTGCTATGGACATTCTCACGTTTCCAGGCAGAAAGAATGACATTAATAATATAAAAGTGCATGCAGGTCACTGGACAAACCACTAGGGACAAAAGGGATGTGAAATGTTTTCATACAGTAATGTAATCTGTAAGATTACAGTGTACTGTATGTTTACTGTGTGTTTCACTTTTTGAATTTCCCGCCGGTCTCCGTCCCCGTGCGACGCGACACTCGCAGGGAATGGAGCCCGGCACACAGGAGTCATCTGGTGGCGGACACAGCCCGCAGACACGGCGGGGGACATCGCTGGATCCAGGGGACAAGGTGAGTAGCGCTGCCTGGATCCAGCAATGCAATCCCGAGTGTGGCTCGGGGTTACCGCTAATGGTACTGAAATCCCACCCCGAGCCACACTCGGGAATACCGCCAGTGAGGTTAAAAAAATGTGTTACTGTAGATAAAATAGGTTGTTTTTTTTTTCAATTTAATGGGTTTTTTTTAAAGCAACACTGAAAAGATAATGAACAAAATAAAAGTTTAAACAATAATGGTTTAAAAAGAAAAGTAAATAAACAAAAAAATCACCAGGAAAATAATAATTAAGGGTAGAAGGAGAAGAATAAGGTAATTAAATGGAGCAAAATAAGGGTTAGTACAGGGATAAATAGGAACTTTTTTTTTTTACTTGTTAGGTTGTGTAACTGGCACCCTATGCAGACCGAAGCTCACCACTTCATTCATCTGCAGTACTTCTGTCTGAACAGTGTTTACTGTAAAAACAGTGTGTCAGATGTTTTGACAGCAGCTGCTTCTATAGCTGCTGTATTTACACAGCAATTCCCAGCTATCATTTCAACAGTCAGAAATTGCCAGCACGAGTCAGCATAATTGAAAGACAGGGCGTACTATATATGCCCCATGTACTTTGGTGAATTTCTTTGGGGGTGCTTGCAGCCAATGTCTGCAGTTGGTTACATTTGGTTTGCGCCTTCAGACTGTATTTTATTGTTATCGCTACATTGAGATAAGCTCAAGTTTATAATGCTCTGTGCATTAACACTTACACTCAACCAATACAGATTTTCATGTTTACACTATGATCAGTCTAAAGAATGAATATTTAGTAGTTAGGTACTCTAAGCACACAGCTAAATCCACTGTTAAAATAAATATATGTTTACTGCTCTACCAACTAAAGGATTTGTAATTCCTTACCTATTGTTAAAAGTTCACCCATAATTAGCCAGTCTTATGATTTAAATACATCAGCCACACTGCACAGCCGAGCATGTGACATACTTAAGTTGTCATCTCTCTGTCTCTAACCTGCTTTTTGGACAATGAATCAACTTCATCATCACCTCCTGTCCAATGTACAGATGATTCAGCAAGTAAACAGTAGATCTCAGAGTTGAGCCAAGAAGGGAGTAAAGTAGGTACAACTGAACCAGTCAGTAGCAGAGTTTCTTGACTGTGAAGTAGGGCACCGAAGGATAAATGACAAGAATAGCTGAACAAAATTGCAAATCATTTGAAGGTAAAACAGTAAACGTGTATTTCAACTATTTTATTTTTAGCTGTTTGCCTGGAGTTCTTCGTTGCAGTAATAACTTACTCTCAACTTCCTAATTTTTGCAATATGTTAATATTTAAATTGAATGTAAACCCTCCATATACCCAGTGAAGTGAACAGCCTCATATGATACTCAGAGATGACACAAACCTCCCTATACAAGTCTTACATGTATATCTTCTGTCTTAACTGATATACTGTTTAGAAAGTGCACATTCTGTTAGACTTCCCACTTCCTCATTCCTGTCTAGGAGGAGTTGATTGCTAGATGCTGTGAGACACTGTGAGAGACTATGAGCAAGCTGATTGGAGGAAAGGCACACACCCCCTTCCCGCATGTGCAGAGGTTGCCTGTGTTTTTTTTCGTTTAGCAGCCTACTAATTTATTTTTAGCAACCTGCTTCGATTCTAAATTCTCTGTCCTGTCTCCCAGAATGAGTGAGAACTTATCAGGCTGATAACAGAGCTACGGAACAAGAGACAGCTACGGGATATAGCTATTTGAAGAGAGATAAGAAAGCACTACAGACCAGACAGATGTGTCCAACTCAAGTTTCATGAATCTGGTTTACATCCACTTTAATGGACTTGGATCTTTGTTTTTATTTTTTTTTTAATTTTATCTCAATGTATATCTATTTAAAATTGGCTCACTATGTAACTATTTATCATGTTTAATTAGTATTCATGCATTAACATGGCCTTAAAATAATCACATTCTTTCAGAAATTATAGTTCCTGAACTAGTAAATATGTTTAGATCAAGGGCTATAACACAAGGCTTCAATGTTCCTGGTCTTATTATTCCTCTATGACTTTAACTCTAGCAAGTATTCAGTCGTTTGTAATGCAGAGAAAATGCCATGTGCTGCTGGGACTTTACTGCTTATTGTTTTCACTGACTCTGCTTCCCCTAAGAACTGGGTCTATGGATTCACGGTTTGTGATTATTATATGTAGGGCAGACAAGGGAAATATTTTTTTTATTATTATTATTCTTATGTTCTTGTTTCCTGGCCCAGAGCCTCATCATATTGATTGATACACCATTATCATTGATAAGACTGGGTTGCTTATGCCATAGCCTCTGAAAGCTAGGATGCATTGGAGAACATACTTTCCTCTCTTGAGAGGTCCTAGGACAATAGGTAGTACTAGACCCAGCAATATTAGGGCTCACTAACATTACTGATGGCATGGATAACACACCAATGCTGTCTTTTCTGAAATAGAAACAAAAATAATTGCCTATTCGTGTCTACCTTATCTCCATATTTTAGGTTTTACTTCTGTCCTGTGTCATCATTTTACAGGTAATTTCATACTTCCAGGTGTAATTATTTACAGTATCAAGTGTTAAGGGGAAAATCTGTTATCAGCTTCTCCAAGACAGATACAAAGACAAATAACTACAAAAATAAGAAAGCAAATTAAACTTTGCTGTAGTCAAAGCCAGCTCAAACTGTCAGAACATGTGTATTTATTTCAAGCTATGCATCAGCCTAGTTAAAATGCTGTATTGCCTGTCCTTTTTCACATTTAATCATATCTGTATCACAAACCAAGGACGACATTAGAAATGTGTGGTTGCACATAATTTATCATTTTGTAATGCATTCATACTTTATCTTTCACTTTTATTTCAGGCAAGTTTGTGAACCTTCAGCATTTTTAAAACCTGTTTTAAAATAGACATTTCTTTAAAATGAGTTATAAGAAAATTAACCAAATTTTTATATTTTTAATTTTTCTTGTGTAATGGATAATATGTGGTCAAAGGTCATTTTAAAATGCATTTAGTATTCACTGTTACTATCACTGAGCAATATGTATGTATGTATGTATGTATGTATCTATTTATCTACCTATCTGTCAAAATGGACATCTACCATCATATATAAGAATATTAAAGAAGGTTTATACAGTATCAAAGAGGATTTATATAAAAATATAGAGGTAAAGACTGAGTGCTTTTATTAGGATCATATTGTTTGTCTATGACTTTGACCAAACTGTAAGTCTCTGTTTAAAACAAGAACGTTGATTGCTCAAAATAACCTTAACATCTACAGGTTTAACTTCAACAACAGTTATGCATTCCAGCCCAGAATGCTTTTGCAATGAGTCATGTGTCTCAAGTCATACAATTAGAAGTGAAGACTCTATTATGGAGTGCTGTCTGTGTGTCAAATGTGTTAGAAACATTGCTTCTAGCTGCACCTGTTATCCACTTTGAAAGTAATGAACACATGAGATTGCAACAAATGGTACACATTGAGCTGCTTTGCTCAGATGACCTTGGGCATGAGTAGGTTTTCCATCAGCATGCTGCAATTCTTGTGGAGACCAGGCTAGCTTCTTGCCATAAGCAGCATTTATTCTAACAAGCCATACCTATTGTTTTACAAATGAAAGCAATAGTATTAACAATAATTTTACCTTTCGCTAAATGTATACAGTGACAATTGTACTTATTTGACAGAAGGCTGTAGGGTAATTTACAAACATAATACACAAATATTTTTGGCCTTCTGTATAACAATTCTTTAGCTGATGAAGTGCCTGTGCACTAGCCATATAATGTGATTTACTAAAGAAGGTATCACAAGTACTCAATGCAATTTTTGTTGATAAGGCAGGCCATACACACATAGATTTTTTTTAATTCAGCTTGCAGGCTGAATAGAGCAATCTAACAGATTCCTTCACCCATGCTATAAAGCATGGCTTTCCAAACTTTCTAAACCAAAGAGCAATCACTGGTGTCAGTGGGGGATTCAGTGCCCCATCATTGGTGTCAATGGAATGAATAGTGCTCTGTCATTGGTGTCAGTGGAAGGAATGACCCCCATCATTGGTGTCAGTGGAAGCAATGGGGCCCCATCATTTGTGTCTGTGCCATGCCACAGATTGGAGACCACTGTTATAAAGTATAGATGGGCAAATCTCCCACTGCAGCTAATGTGATTTGACAGCCGGAGCCAGCAGGTTATCTGAACAATGGCTACATCTGTTTCTATAATAATTTTAAATCCGGCTATTTTGATTTTTCAGGATGTTGAGTGGGCAGGGACTGTACATTTCGAAATTCAAACAGTGTATGGCCAGTTTCAGCCTCCCTTTTTTCTTTAAATTCATTGTAACTTTGCTGTCTTACAGCACTGGGAGCATTGCTTAGATTTCTAGCAAAGACTTTATCTGAATAACGTTTGCATGAGATATCCCATGTAATCAAAGGAATGTAGAAATAGAAAATGATACAACTGATGGATCAAGTGGCACTGGATACCTGGTATTTTCTGTCTTTATAATACTTCCACAGGCAGAAATTCAATTCATCAAACATGTTCTTATATATTTGCTGATAATCATGGGCATGGCTAGCACCCTGGTGCCCCTATCTTTTATGGAGTGCCATGGGTCTCAACCCACAACAGCCTGTGATTTTTTAATCTCAAAGTTATGGTGTATCAGTGCTATCTGTACTGCAGCCTCCGGCAGGTCAGTAGTTTATATTATCAGGGAGGCTCCTCCTTGGCTCTGTTGTGTGATATGTCAGCCATGGAAATGACTTACCCTTAACTCTGAAGTGCCGAATGCCTGGAAGACTGAGAATATGGGGTAATAAAGGTATGCCTATTTTTTACTCAGTTTATAGTAATTTTTTTGTGGAATTAAAAAATCTATCCATAATATAAGGTATAGTGAATGTTACTAATGTTGCTGATTTTGTATATGCTACAAAAGTGAAAAGAGATAGGAAGTGTTTCCTCATCAGGAGCAGAATTCAAAACCATCTACTTTTTGAAAGTTGACACATGCAGGGAACTTTAGCATGCATTAATAATGCTTCACTTTTAAAAGCCTTCAAAATTATTTGCTTTTATAGGAAGTCTGAGAGGGAAGTATGCTGGAATAATCCTTTTGTTTAATATGAATTTTATGATCTGTGTTTAGCAATTTGTGAGCAAGCAAGTATTCATATAATGTTTACCAAATATCTTGGATTTGAGTTGGATCATTTTTGCCTCCTTCTAATCCCTAATTATCATTGTAACTGCTGTCAAGTGGTTTCCAAGTCCCACCTTGAGATTTCAGGGAAAGCCTTTAGGATAAGGTGACCAGATTTTTTAAATAAAATGCAGGGACTTTTTTTTTTTTTTATTGGCAAATGGTAAACTATTTTATAAGCATATTTTCCTCAAATGATATATGCAGTGAATGTTATGTGTTTATGGAATGATTGTATGATATATACATTATTTCTCACATTTCGTCCATAAATAAAGATTAAGAAAAAAGATACTATTTAGAATTGTTTGCGATATGACTACCAAATGTTATGAAGATAAGACAGAGTGCAGAGTTCAGGAGTGCACTACATAAAGAATGCAGGGCTCAGCTGTGCAGCCTGACCAGTGCCCATCTGTGCAGTGTGACCAGTGCCCATCTATGCAGCCTGACCACCAGCAATGCAGCCTCACCAGTGCCAAGCAATGCAGCCTCACCAGTAGAGTTGATCGAACCCGTGGATGTTCGGGTTCGGTGGGTTTGGCCGAACTTCGGAAAAAAGTCTGGGTTTGGTACTGAACTTGACCTGAACTTTACCCCGCACCCCATTGAAATCAATGGGGACCCGAACTTTTCGGCAAAAAAATGACTGTAAAAGAGTCCTGGAAAGTGCTAGAGGGCTGCAAAATTATTTTAGAACAATAATCTGTCCCTTACAGCAACAGCAGGAACCTGACCCTATAGAACTAGAAGATGATTTTAGAACAATAATCTGTCCCTCTAAGCAGTAGACTCTACCTAGTCCAGTCAGATCTTTCTGTAATGCAGGGTGAGATCTGCAATCTGTCCCTAAAAGCAGTAGTAGTAGTAATCTCTACCTATCTATCTATCTGCAATCTGTCCCTCACAGCACCGACAGCATCCTCTCCCTACACTACCCAGAGAGCATGTGACATGCAGCACTGTGATTCCAGCCTCATATAGAGGCTGGGTCACATGATGCACTGGCCAATCACAGCCATGCCATTAGTAGGCATGGCTGTGATGGCTTCTAGGGAAAACGAGTGAAACGCTTGTTGATTGGCTGCCCTGCAGCTATTCAACATGCGTGATCAAATACCCGAACCCAGAACTCGAACCCAAACTTTTTTTCAAATGTCCGGGTTCGGGTCCGGGTCACGGACACCCCAAAGTTCGGTACGAACCCGAACTTTACAGTTAGGGTTCGCTCAACTCTACTCACCAGTGCCCATCTATGAAACTTCACCAAAGCCCATCTATGCAGCCTCACCAGTACCCAGCAATGCAGCCTCACCAGTGTCCAACAATGCAGCCTCACCAGTGTCAAGGAGTGCAGCCTCAC
Source organism: Glandirana rugosa (assembly GCA_018402905.1). Lineage (NCBI taxonomy): Eukaryota > Metazoa > Chordata > Amphibia > Anura > Ranidae > Glandirana > Glandirana rugosa. The sequence goes on from BLSH010247668.1 coordinate 161,850, forward strand.
CAGTGCCCAGGAATGTAGCCTCACCAGTGCCCATGGATGCAGCCTCACCAGTGCCAAGCAATGCAGCCTCACCAGTAGAGTTGATCGAACCCGTGGATGTTTGGGTTCGGTGGGTTTGGCCGAACTTCGGAAAAAAGTCTGGGTTCGGTACCGAACTTGACCCGAACTTTACCCCGAACCCCATTGAAATCAATGGGGACCCGAACTTTTCGGCAAAAAAATGACTGTAAAAGAGTCCTGGAAAGTGCTAGAGGGTTGCAAAATGATTTTAGAACAATAATCTGTCCCTTACAGCAACAGCAGGAACCTGACCCTATAGAACTAGAAGATGATTTTAGAACAATAATCTGTCCCTCTAAGCAGTAGACTCTACCTTGTCCAGTCAGATCTTTCTGTAATGCAGGATGAGATCTGCAATCTGTCCCTAAAAGCAGTAGTAGTAGTAATCTCTACCTATCTATCTATCTGCAATCTGTCCCTCACAGCACCGACAGCATCCTCTCCCTACACTACCCAGAGAGCATGTGACATGCAGCACTGTGATTCCAGCCTCATATAGAGGCTGGGTCACGTGATGCACTGGCCAATCACAGCCATGCCATTAGTAGGCATGGCTGTGAAGGCTTCTAGGGAAAACGAGTGAAACGCTTGTTGATTGGCTGCCCTGCAGCTATTCAACATGCGTGATCAAATACCCGAACCCAGAACTCGAACCCAAACTTTTTTTCAAATGTCCGGGTTCGGGTCCGGGTCACGGACACCCCAAAGTTCGATACGAACCCGAACTTTACAGTTAGGGTTCGCTCAACTCTACTCACTAGTGCCCATCTATGAAACTTCACCAAAGCCCATCTATGCAGCATCACCAGTACCCAGCAATGCAGCCTCACCAGTGTCCAACAATGCAGCCTCACCAGTGTCAAGGAGCGCAGCCTCACCAGTGCCCAGGAATGCAGCCTCACCAGTGCCCATGGATGCAGCCTCACCAGTGCCCAGCAATGCAGCCTCACCAGTGCCCATCTATGTAGCCTCACCAGTGCCCAGCAATGCAGCCTCACCAGTGCCCAGGAATGCAGACTTAACTGTGCCCAGCAATGCAACCTCACCAGTGCTCAGCAATGCAGCCTCACTTGTGCGCAGCAAAGCAGCTTCACCAGTGCCCAGCAATGCAGCCTCACCAGTGTCCAGCAATGTAACCTCACCAGTGCCCAGCAATGCAACCTCACCACTGCCCAGGAATGCAGCCTCACCTGTGCCCAGAAATGCAGCCTTAACAGTGTCCAGCAATGCATTCTCACCAGTGCCCAGGAATGCAGCCTCACCTGTGCCCAGCAATGCAACCTCACCAGTGCCAAGCAATGCAGCCTCAACAGTGCCCAGCAATGCAGCCTCACCAGTGTTCAGCAATGCAGCCTCACTAGTGCCCAGCAATGCAACCTCACCAGTGCCCAGCAATGCAGCCTCACCAGTGCCCAGCAATGCAGCCTCAACAGTGTCCAGCAATGCAGCCTCAACAGTGTCCAGCAATGCAGCCTCACCAGTGCCCAGCAATGCAGCCTCACCAGTGCCCATCTATGCAGCTTCAACAGTGCCCATCCAATGCAGCCTCACCAATGACCAGCAATGCAGCCTCACTAGTGTCCAGCAATGCAGTCTCACCAGTGCCCAGGAATGCAGCCTCACCGGTGCCCAGCAATGCAACCTCACCAGTGCCAAGCAATGCAGCCTCAACAGTGCCCAGCAATGCAGCCTCACCAGTGTTCAGCAATGCAGCCTCACTAGTGCCCAGCAATGCAACCTCACCAGTGCCCAGCAATGCAGCCTCACCAGTGCCCAGCAATGCAGCCTCAACAGTGTCCAGCAATGCAGCCTCAACAGTGTCCAGCAATGCAGCCTTACCAGTGCCCAGCAATGCAGCCTCACCAGTGCCCATCTATGCAGCTTCACCAGTGCCCATCCAATGCAGCCTCACCAATGACCAGCAATGCAGCCTCACTAGTGCCCAGGAATGCAGCCTCACCAGTGCCCAGCAATGCAACATCACCGGTGCCCAGCAATGCAGCCTCCCCTGTGCCCAGCAATGCAGCCTCACCAGTGCCCA
>BLSH010247668.1:180194-200272 GCA_018402905.1 Glandirana rugosa
TTCTGGAAAACATATAAGATGAAAAGTACAGTTATTAATACTTATTATTACATACGTTCTTTTATCAAAAAAAGCAAGGTTCAAAAACCACAATTTATGTGATACCCTAAATACATCTCTTCGCATCTCCCCAGACCCCAGTAAGAGGGGGAAAATTTAATAATTTAATATATCCCGAAAAAAAAGGGAGAGAAAGAAGGAAAGGAGGGAGGGGAACACGAAGGGGGAGGAATGGGGCACTTATTATTTTCATTGTACAATTTTCATCTCTACTCGCTTGAAGCTTTTGCAGACCTCTAGGACCTTCCAGGACTATTTTCCAGCCTTTTTTGTGCCTAAAAGTCCGTGTCCCCATTGATTTCAATGGGGTTCGGGGTCCGGGACAAAGTTCGGATTCTGTCCGGACCCGAACCCGGACTTTTTTCCGAAGTTCGGCCGAACCAGCAGAACCCGGACTTCTAGAAGTTCGCTCATCTCTACTTTTAACATGTTACTTTTATTATTCACGGGGTAAGGAGGGGGAAGCACAAGGGGAGGGAGGAAAGGAAGAAAGAGAGGGAAAAAAAAGCCCTATATAATTTAATAATTTAAAAGGGGGAGAATGACCCCAGACCCCTCTACGCTTCTCTACATAAATCCCATAGTGTATTTAACACCAAAAACTTGGAACGAAAAAAACTATTTTCTTGCATACATTATTATTCATAATTATTGACATGAAAAGTAGAATATACAAAAGGTCTTTCCCATAACACCATTTATAACACTTTACTTCCACCGAAAAAAAAAAAGGGGGGGGAGAGAGAAAAAGAGAGACAACAGAGAGGAGAATAACCCCCCATCTACTCTTTCATCTCTCTCCCAAAGTGTGCTAACACCACCAATCATTTAAAAATTTAAAATTTTACATATATTATTAATAGTGTGAGCGTGAGAGAAAAAAAAAATATTTTCCTTTTCTTTTTCCCTTCCCCTCCCCCATACCCTTATTAGTGATACCTCCCCCTCCTCCATAGTGTTTATAAGAGATTAATAAACATAATTATACATAAATGTTTGTGACAAAAAAAAACAACCCCCCATTTTTCCCCTTCCCTCTCCCCCCTGCCCTTACGGAAATGCAAAAAAAAGGGAGGATTTTCTTCCCTCTTATCTCCATTGTCCCTCATCCCATCTTCCCTCCCCCCCAGTCCCTTCAAAGTTTGTCCTTTTTTTATCTTCTGAGGAATCTATTTTTCAAATCCACATAATTATGGGGGCATAGTGGTAATGAGATTTCTGGCAAGTGAAGTTTTTCCTGAAAAGCTGGAAGGTCTTTTATATCTCTAAATACTACCTTTTGACCGTTATGATACACAAAGATCTGAAAAGGGAACGCCCAACTATATAAAATGTTTCTTTCTCTCAGGGTTACCAGTAGAGGTTTCACTGCTCTTCTTAAGTCTAAGGTATATTTCGAGAGGTCCTGCAACAGGATTATTTGTGCCCCCTCAAAGTCAATTATTTTTTGTTTCCGTGCTGCAGCCATGATCTGTTCTTTGATGGTAAAATAGTGCACTTTACAAATCATATCTCTTGGTTTTGTTGACTCTGAGTTCTTGTTGCCTAGTGAGCTGTGTGCCCGGTCGATTACCAGTTCAGCCGTAGGTGGGCGTTGTAGTAAGGTATTGAATATACCCTGTAGGGTTGGGATTAGTTCCTCCTGCCCTGTTGCATCTGGCAATCCCCGAATCCTAATATTCTGTCATCTATTCCGGTTTTCTAGGTCATCTATAGTGGCTATGATATGTTTTAAACACTGATCCGTCTCCTGATTTTTTTTTCTCCTGTTGTGTTAATTTCTGATTAATAGTCACTATTTTCTGCTCCAGCCCTTTCATCTATCCTTTGGTTTCCTCCACAGATGTTTTAATTTCTATTTTATATGAGTTTTCCAGTCTCTGTATGTATTTGTCCATATCTTCCCTTGTGGGTAATGATTGCATGCCTGGAGGTCCCATGTTTCTCTTTGTTTTGTACTTTTTCCTGATGCATCATGTTGTATATTTGTGGGAGAGCTATTGCAGGAGTATTGTGACACCCTAGTGCTTGAGTCTAGGCTTGCATTCAGTACTGAGGAATTTGCTGTTTCCTCTTGTTGTTGGAAATACCCCTTTATATCTGGATTCTGCGTTGTTTGTATAGCCTGAGTCTTAGGGGTGTTCTTACTTATGGCTCCCATTGCTCCCCCCTTTCCTTTCTGTGTCTGTGTACCTTTAGGTGCCATTTTATTTTTTATATTAGGCAGATTTTATAATCCCTTCTGTTATACCGTATCGATCACTTGGCAGCCTGGTTAAACTGTGATGAAAAATATCAGTCTTTGTATACAGCCCTGATATATTATATTACACAATAACAGTCTCTGTAAACTCATATACAGCACAAGAAAGGGGAGGAAAAGAGACCTTCTACAGGATTTCCACACTCACCCTTCTGCCTCAGGGTGATCGATGCAGCTGTTATTGTCAAATGTCCTGTGAATTATACCTTGGGGGGCCGCTCTGCTGTTGGCTGGATTTTGTGGGAGGGGGTGAGTGATTATGTTTATACGGACCCCACCAGGGTCCTTCTAGCAGCCTCTCCTCCAAAAATCCTGTGTGTAAAGGGAGGGCCTGCTAGTCACTTTCACGGCTACCTCTGTGGGGAGGGGGGTCCAGGAGCAGTCTCCCCCTCCCATTCACGGGTGTTATGAGAGGGGGCTACTGTTCTAAACATCACACAGATGTGCCACTTTATAGGGAGACTAAGAGGACCCCCCAGGCACGAAATTTAAAGGAATATTTGGTTTTTATTTTTTCACTTTAATCATTATTAGGCCTCATACACACGGGCGTTTTTTGACGCTAGCGTTTTTAGGCGTTTTTTGCAGTTCTCCATGTTGTTCAATGGCCCTCTAAAAACGCTGACGTTTTTGAGCAGTAGAGGGCGTCTGTGTTAGTAAGCTGTTTCTAGAACGCGGGACCATCGCGTTCTGTAGCTGTAGCGTTTTGGCGTTTCTTGGCGCTAATCGGCAAAATGCTCTCTAGCACTCACTAACGTCCGCTAACGCCGTACCGCCGTTAACCGGTGTTTTTTTTTTAAAAAATGTCATTGGTCAATTTATTAAACAAACACAGGAAATTCCTGTACAAAAATTACCCAAAGCTCCTTTGCACCCCAGGGGAATTGTGGGTCGTCTAGGGGAAGTAGAAGGATAAAATGGCTACAGGAGTGAACAGACAGCATTAATTGCTGCAGTGGAGGCCCACCCTGCACTTTGGGAGGTGAGTCACCCGAACTATGGTGACCACCTCCTGAAGATAAAGTTGTGGAACAAAATCTGCGTGTCTTTATTACCTGGCTGGGAAAGCATGACCCCGATGGTGCAGCAGGAAAACAGTAAGTATATTTTTAATGCCAGCTCTGTATAGTAATGTTGTGTTTAGTGTAATGCAGAACACTTACTTTTTTTTTTATTTCTCATATTAGGAAAGAAGTTGCAAAAGTGGTGGAAGTCTCTCCGGGTCCATGTCCGTAGAGACATCACGGATGAGGAGAGAGCTTCCACGTCAGGGGCAGCTGCACCTGCTAAGAAGCCCCATATTCACGCCAGAAACCTGCTGTTCATGTGGCAATCCATACTAAATAGCAGCAGAGAGTGAGTTTTGCTAAATTATTCTTTTTTTTTTTTTTATTAGAACAATTTATTTTCATTAATTTTCTTCTCTTTTAGAACAACCTCCAATATATCGGGGAAAAAAGGCAGCGGGAGCCGGAGCCTGATCCCGAATCGGAGACGGAGCAGGAGGTGGACAGACCCTCAACCAGCGTCGCATACACCGCTGCACGGGCATCCTCCCCTGGCAGTGATGTTGGCTGCCCCGCCATGGAGCCAACACCTGAGGTAAGTCTCCGCCCATGTGCATGACCATCGCAATGTCTGTTTTTCTATGTAACTGCATACCAATCTATGTTTTTTTTTTTTTTGCAGGCACCAAGTGGCAGCCAGGATCACGGGGAGGTGCCCACTCGCCTCTGTGTACGCGGCCCTGGGCGAGGGCATGGACGTGGCCATGGTCAGTGACAGAGGGGTGGCACGGTCTTAGACTCGGAGGAAGAAGATAGGCTCCTAGCACTGCTGAGCAAGGTGCGACAAGAGAGGCAGAGCCTGGATCCTTTTTTGGACCCGAGGAACACAACCGCCTCTTTTTGTCGCTTCCTCTATCATAAAATAGAGGACGTTGGGGAAGAACATCGGATGGCATGTATGGATCGGTTGAATGAAGTATGTACGGAGTATAAGAGGAGAAATACTCCTTGAACTGATCAATACCCTTCATTTCCCGTTCCCCCAATGTTCTCTAGTAGCTCAGCAGTGCTACGACCCCCCTCTCTCTACCAGCCCCCTCCTCAGCACCAGCCACCACCTGCCATGCCCCAGAACCCACATCCTCCCCAATTTTATGTAGACTGTCCACCTCCACTCCAAGCTCTGCAATACCGGGAGCACCAGCCCAACTCCTTCCCCCCCCTGCACAATCCCCATATCCCCATGGATCTCAGCCAACCTACCATGATTTATAAATAAAAACATTTTTGGGATTCAAGCAATATTGTTTTGGAGTTATTATTGATTAAATAGGATCTATGTTAGCACCCGTTTTCTTTCTGCATGGGACATGCGTATGCTGAGCTCATATATGGCTCAGCATCCGTTTGGCCCATGCATAATAGAAAATTGGATTTTTCATCCTGCATGGGACAAACTGATACTGAGCTCATATATGGGCTCAACATCCGTTTGGCCCATGCAGAATAGAAAATGGGACTTTTCATCCTGCATGGGAAAAGGGATATTGAGCTCATATATGGGCTCAGCATCTGTTTGGCCCATGCAGAATAGAAAATGGGACTTTTCATCCTGCATGGGACAAACGGATACTGAGCTCATATATGGGCTCAGCATCCGTTTGGCCCATGCAGAATAGAAAATGGGACTTTTCATCCTGCATGGGACAAACGGATACTGAGCTCATATATGGACTTGGCATCCGTTTGGCCCATGCAGAATAGAAAATGGGACTTTTCATCCTGCATGGGACAAACGGAAGCATACGATTGTCCAATGATGAATGAAAAGTGTGGATTTGCATTCTGCATGGGGCAAACGGATGCTGAGCTCATCAATGAGCTCAGCATCCATTTGTCCCATGCAGAATGAAAAGTACTCGTAAAACATTTGAGGAAACATGGACACAAAAAGAATTAAATTGAATATGATATTTTTATTCAAAGAAATGTTTACAGAGAAGAAAAGATGATTCTTGAAAAATTTTTAAATATTATTTTCTTGCCATGCCACCTCTCCATGTGGTGATACAAAAAAGGACGCAAAATCATTTTGGATCATCATGATACGTGCAGTTGTACGAAGGTCCATAAAATGTACCCGATGGCTTGGGTTGCTTGGCTCTGGTTCCACATTACTGCTGTCATGATTTCTTAAAAAATTGTGTAGCGCACAGCATGCCAGGATCACCCTTACTGTGTTTTCCACGTCAAGTTGCATAGCAGACAGCAAAACACGCCATTTTGCTGTGCAGACCCCAAATGCGCACTCAACCACACAGCGTGCACGGCTCAGTCTGTAATTAAATATTCTTTTTTCCCGGCTGAGGCCAGAGCCACTATATGGCCTCATCAGATTTTCTGAAATTCCAAAGGCCTCGTCTGCGACCATCACCAAGGGCATAATTGGCTGTTCAGTTCCGGGTAGAGGCCTGCTGTGTGGGATGTTTAGGCTTCCCTCCATCAAACGACGTCCAAATGCAGATTGGCGGAATATCCGGGCATCGCCTTGGCTGCCAAATGCTCCCACATCAACAAAAATAAACTTTAGATTGGCATCGGCTAATGCCAGCAAGACCACAGAAAATAACTTTTTGTAATTAAAATAAGAGGAGCCGGAGTTGGGAGGCTTCTTCACCCGGATATGTTTCCCATCCAGGGCTCCAATGCAATTTGGGAACTGTGTCTTCTCCCAGAATACATGAACCACAGATTCCCAAATTTGCCCAGTGGGCTCCGGCATCTCGACTGAATGTAGCTCCTCCCAAATTATCACGCATGTAGTACGCACTACCACTGAGACGGTCATTACACCGAGAAGAAAATAGTGGTGCAGTGACACATAACTCTGTCCGGTCGCTAGGAACCTAATATAACATACAAATGATAGAATATTAAAATAAAAATAGCGCAAGAGCGCCAACAATATTCCCTAACCTTATCCCACACCATTAACCCCAATTCCCTACAATCTACTTCTAAGCCTGTCCCCTAACCCCTAAAGAAGCCCTATTAGTGCATAATTTATGAAAACATACCCCCTAACCCATATGCGTACTTCTTAACCCTATTCCCTACAATCTATTTCTAAGCCTGTCCTCTAACCCTTAAAGAAGCCCTATTAGCGCATAATTTAGGAAAACATACCCCCGAAACCATATGCGTATTTCTAAAAAATTTTTACTTACCGGAGTGTCACCAGCAGCCTTTCCTCTGGTGAAATAGCACGCCGCATCTCGGTTTCCATCAGGGACAACCGGGGGTGCAGCTTCTCCAGCACCTCGTCAAAAAGCGCGACTGACATCCAGGTGAAATTTTGAAATTTGTCTGGATGTGTACGCAGCTGGGTGTACATCTGGGTGAAGTATCCCACAGACAGCCGCTGGGAGACCAGGGGATGGGTCCACATGCGACGTCGCCTGCTGGATCTCTCCTCCTCCAACTGCCTCCTTCTCCGCATCCTCCGCAAGGTGATGAGCAGGATTGCCTCATCAATCTTTTGGACAAGAGGATCCATCGCGCAAATGAAGGTTTTGCAAGATCGCAAAAAAATGCACACTCCAAACAAACACCAACAAACTCCGACAACGTACTCGCTCCTCTCTCTATCCAACCAAAATGGCACCGCCACATGGTCTCGGACATTTTTTATTGCTTTTATTGGCATTGTGGGTAATTTAGGAGTGTAAAATAACTGTGAGATGTCTTTAAAAAATAAAACACTATTTAGCGCTGGCGCTCACTAACGCTCATTGACGCCGATGCAAAATGCCGCTTATATCGCGTTTTTTAACGCCGATATAATAACGCCTTTTGACGCCGACGCTCACTAATGTTCATTAACGCTTGCTAACGCCGATGCAAGATGCCAAAAAACCGCTGATTTTTCCCTGACGTCGGGCCCGACGTTTTGCTTATTATTTTGCAAACGCCCGTTGGTATGAGGCCTAAAAATCACTGCTCCTGAAAAAACGATTGATTTAAAAACTTTTTTTGCATTGATACATGTGCAGTACCCAGGTCCCCATACACTTTTTATGTTAAGAACTTGCATATAAGCCTTTAAAATTAGCACTTTTGATTTTTCATGTTCGTGTCACATAGACTTTAATTGGGTTTGCACGTTCGCACACATTTTTTGCCTGTTGGCAAGTTCTGGTGTGAACCGAACCGGGGAGTTTTCGGACCATCCCTAATCTACTGTAGAGCAACTGCACTTGCAGTGCACAGTATATCTGCCTTTAGTACAGTGGTTCTCAACTCCAGTCCTCGGGACCCACCAACAGGCCAGATTTTAAGTATTACATTGGAGAGATGCAGACTAGAATACTGCAATCACTGAGCAGCAAATAATATCACCTGTGATGCATTTCAGTTATCCTGCAAACCTGACCTGTTAGTGGGTCCCGAGGACCGGAGTTGAGAACCACTGCTTTAGTAGATCAACCTCCCCGTCTCTCATGTGAGATGAATCCAGCAGTTAGGATGAGATGAAAAATGTTGAGCTTGTGAGCTTGGAATATGGTACTGCCATCTTATGGCCAGCAAGACAACCAGTTCAAAATGGGGGCTTGTACAATTGATTGATTACTGTGCATGCAGACACTATACTATTTTTGTTTGCTTTTTTTTATGATATAATGATATACTAAACAGTCTCTAAAGCAAATAGCACAATTAATAACTACTAACTAAAAAAGCTCAAACTTATAAATGATAAAAAAATAACTAAAAAATGTGTTGCTGGCTGTGACACTAGCAGTGATTTAATCCCACCATTGACCAATATATTAATACAAAAGTCAAGTCATTTCAAAATGTGTACTTATTATATAAGACCATCTAGCACATCAAATAAATATATAAGTCCTTACACAATGGCATCAAATGATTTGCAGTGTCCTTCAAGTGCCAAAATCCATTAAACACCGCTGTGTCTGTATAGATGCTTCACATTCTTGTGCTCTCCCACCACCAGGTGGATCATTTTTTGAGAAGTGTTGCGTTTCACTTTTTGCATTAATACAATTATATACTGTAATAGGACCAAGTACAAGTGATTTCATGCTGCGCATGTATTAACTACATTATTTTGAGGGCATTTTTACTGTGAATACATAACACTCGAATGTTGATTCCTTAATTTTAAAATAACCGGTAGGGTTTTGGATCAAGCTCCTGAAGCTCATACATTCTTTGTTCAACCGTCCTTTCCACAGAGATGCTTGGTATGTTTTACTACACCTTAAGCCTTCCAGTTTTACTTAGCCCCAATTCAAATCGGTGACCTCCATTTTGTTAGCGGCTAAACAGACTATTGCCAAAGTCTGGAAGAAACAATTTGCTTCCTTCAACGAAGTTCGACAGTAGATTGACCGGTTCTTTATTAATGAGAAACTGACTAGTATCCTGCCGGACACAAATAACAAATTCTCCCAGATTTGGACCCCGTGGATACAATATGCCCATCTGTCACTGTCCATGCCTCATTATAATAGTCCAGCTTTGGGATGCTGGCCTTGGACACTCCTGACGTTCACTCTCTTCCCACTCAACCCACCTCTCTTTCCCACCTTCCTACTGTGAACATCTTTCCTTCCTCTTTCCCTCTTCCTTATCTCCTTGTTGTTGTTTGACATCATGCTGTTTATTTAGATGTGATGTTTTGATCTGCCTATTTTTTCACTGCCTCCAACAAATTTACCAGACTCATTGATACCTACTCTAACTTGCAGGCAACAAGTTTGGTTTATTAATATACTATTTATACTGTTGAATGTTTTTACACTCTTGGCAGCTACGTTCCAGCTGTCTAATATTCTTTAGACAATTACAAAATGTCCTTTTCGGCTATGTTTTGTACTTCAAAAATTTTCAATAAAAATCTATTGAAAGTGAAAATGGCTGGTAGGGGTCATGTTGAAAATGAGGCCTAGCAGAAGTGGTTCAATACTGTGCATGAAATCAGTACATTTATGAAGGTGTATTAACTTCAAATAAATACACTCTAATATTGATTTCTAGATTCAGATCTGGCTGGTGGGGGTTAGTTTCAAAATGAGGGCTAGTACTTGATTAAATAATGTGAACATAGGCACCACATTATTTTGAGGGCTTTTGCAAATAAATTATACTTTTACACTTTTTACTTTTAAAATACCCTAATAAAGGAGCCACTGGTTCTCTTTCAACCGAGTTTGAGTTATTTATTGGATAGGTGAGTGTTTATGACATCATCTAAATGTATATATTAATCAAAACTCAAAAGTGCATTATTGTTTTTTCATAAGTTCTAATTGTTTATTCATCATTTTTCATACAGTCCTCATGCTAAAATAACTCCACATATTCGGCGAAACATATTGAGATAGTACTGTAGTATTTAACAATTGCTGTCTATCTGTCAATGGCTCTCTTAGCTGGCAGGCATTACACTGGAGAACTAAAGAACAGGGTGTGCATGTCCACACACCAAAAACCAACAGGAGAACAAAATAACTTATTCTATGGTTTTAATATATAATGTTGTGTTATGTGTATCTATATGATGGAGTACATGAAATAACCCATCTCCTACCCAGATCATATAAATTACACTTTTATGTTAATTTCTTGATTTTAAAATAGCTGGTAGGAGTCTTGTTCAAAATGGAACTAAGTACAAGTGAATCAATACTGTGCACATAGGCACTACATTATTTTTTTTTTCTGTGAATAAATTGCTCTCTTAATGTTAGTTTCTTCATTTCAAATGGTTGGTGGGGTCCTTGTTCAAAATGTAGTCTAGGCACTACAATATTTTGGATGATTATGATTAATTGCTAATTAATTAAGCTTGCTTTATGCCCACCTCCTGTCCAGGCTTCTAATCAACCTCTTTATTTAAACTGTGCTCAGGCAGCAATCCAGTGCCTGAGCAACAGGGTGTGTTCTTAGCTGCAAGTCTCTGTTCCATGTTTCTGAGTGACCCTGACTTCTGAGTAACCCTGAGTTCCAGTTTCTAGTATCAGTGACCCCAGTGCCTCCAGCAATCCCTGCACCTTGGTGCCTTCAGTGGCTCTCTCATTCCCTCCTTTCTGTGTTCCTTATTTCCCAGCACCAGAGTGATATAAGAGACCCTGAGGCTGGGTTCACACCTATGCAAAATGAATGTGGGTTTCCCTGCATCCAATTCGCATAGTAGGAGATTGTGAGACGCTCTCTATGGAGCCGGTTCACACATCTCCACAGCAGGTCCGGTGCGAATTGTACAAAGACGCTCTGCATCTTTTGGTCCATTTCAGGTCTGAATTCAGCCCAAAATTTGAAAAATCAGACCTGAAACTGTGAACCAGCATGCACGACACCCCTGCTGGGAGCCGTTGCGGGTTCCAGTGTGAACCCAGCCTTACTCCTGTGTTTTGGTAATCTTAGCATCCTAATGCACCTATTAATCTCTGTATACTCCTGTGTCCCCACTGTCGCTAGTAACCTCCATGCTGCTGGTGATTCATGTGTCCCCCAAAGTTCTGGATTTGAGTTAGAATGTTCCTGTCTCTTCAGTGTAGATCTTGGTCCTGTATGTGACCATACTTGTCTACTGCCTGCCCTGACCTTTGGCCTGTCCCCATTTCTGGAGTTACTTATCAATTTTGTACTTCATTCTGGTTCTTTCCCTTGTCAGATGCCATTTGCATCAGTGTGTCCAGTGGCCGCAACCTGTGAGCCTATGTAAACCCCATCACCCTTGCAGGGTGCACTGAAGAATACCAAGCAGCTCCTTAGACTGCACTTCAACCCTTTTTAGGGCTCACAGCTCCACAAACTATGCAGATGACACAAATGATCACCAATGCCACTAGCAATAACACAGACAGAGGTTTAGCCTGGACACCAAAAAGTTAATGACGGTGATTGGTAAAAGAATATGCACCAATAAAAGAAGCAACTTTACCTATAGGTTATTAAAATACCACTAGTCAGTTACAAATTCACCTTGCTATTCTGAAGGGCCTCTCTGACGTGACACATGGAGCAGAGCAAGCTCGTACCTCAAGCACATGTTGGATCATTTTCCAGACAGTGGTCCAGGCTGGAAAACCAATAGTTCATGAATGTGATCACTTGTAAGTATTTTATTCATGGCCTTGCCACTCCAGCTCACCCTCTTTGTGTGACCAGTGCAGGAACAGCTTTAAGCTGAAAAAAATAATGAAAATAATATTTTGTGATAAAAATATAAAATGCTAAACAAATGCTAACCTCTAAAAAACTGTTGCAAATAATGAACATAACATAAAAAATACTGTTGTCAGGAAGGAAAATGGTTGGGTCTGGCCAGTGTTTTTCGTTTAGCGCTATCAAAAGCATACTATTTGAGGCTCCTTCAAAAAAGGACCAATGATTACATATGGGGGAAAACCAAACCTAGAGTTGCTAGATGTACTTTGTTCTTGTTCAAAGCCTGTTGAGGTCTAATTTTTCAGCCTACTATAAGGCAGCCCAAGTGGCAAGCCTAACCAAATACCACGCCACGCAAGAGATACCGCTCTGGGTAGCAATATAATCCGTGGAGTGTGATCCACTGTCAGTCTCAAATCTTCTCTGGCTGGACGCTAAAAGCAGAATGGCTATAAATCACCACATTATTAGGCACTTCCTACACATCTGGGATGCGGTAAGAATAATGTACAAGTTGCAATCCCTCCCACAATCCACTCCTCTCCTTTATTAAAAAACCTGTCCTTTTATCCCACCTGGGAATCTCCCCTGGCTTTCAATAACTGGACCTCCCGAGGCATTCTATGATTACGCCACCTAGTCAACCAGTCATCCTTCCTTTCATTTCCCACTCTTAGAGAATCAATTCAACTACCTCCGGGTGAACTATTTAGGTTCTTACAAATTAAACATTTTTACGCACCACTAATAAGAGATAATGCCCCGCTAACTCACATGTCGGCCTTTGAATCAAACTGCATAAAGGACCCACATGCTAGAGGCTTGATTTCTCACCTCTATACCCTGTTGTCAACCACACCGGACCCACGTAGACCACATCATACCCTGAAATGGGAGGAAGACCTAGGTCGGCCACTAGATCAAGCAGAGTGGAACTAAAATTTGGTCATACACTAAGGCTTCGTCTCCCTGCATTCTAGCGGTGGAAACCAATTCTAAAGTTTTAACCAGATGGTATTTGGTCCCTGCAAGGACAGCCAAATATGTTCCGGCATATTCTTCACAATGTTTCAGGGGCTGCTTGGAATCGGGCACACACCTCCACATTTGGTGGACGTGCCCGATTGTAAGTAAGCTATGGAGAGAAGATTTTTCAATTGGCATCCTCCATGTTGGAGACCCCACTAATCCCAGACCCGCAGTCACCTTACTCAATCTGAAACCAGACCCCTTGTCCCACAACCAACTCAAACTCCAGTTGCACTTACTCACAGCAACGAGACAAACTATTGCCAAGGCCTGGAAATCTCCTCACTAGTCTTTGCTGCAGTTAAGCATAGAACTACTAACTTTATGACACATGCCAAGCTAGAGGCGCTGGATAAGGAACAAGATTCCAAGTTTGAACGTATATGGGAACCATGGATCAAACACTGCTTACCCCCAACCTTTAATAAAGCAGTGCGCCAACCATGGTGACTGTGGGCCCCTAAAGCACATGCAACGTGGACAGGTGGGCAAGTTTGGCCTAGCAGACCTCCACCTTCATTTTCTCCCTCTCTCCAACCTGTTCTATTTTCATCCACTCATCCTTTTTTCCATTCTCTCCCTCCTAGAGGCCTCCCTTCCCCCTTCCTATTTCTCTTTCTTCATACTTACAATTCTTCACTGCTTTTATCTCACAGTTATCGCAAACAGGTTGACAGTAAGCTCTTGTGTAGAACGTTAAAGAACGAAGCATTTTATTCTACATGAACCTCCCGGGTGTGCTCCAAATAGGTTAGAATAAGAAGCAAAATCGCACTCTTACCTATGGACACAGTCATGTTCCCCAAGGGGTGTCCAGGGAATCTGTGAACTTCACCTTTTTGTGGTTACACCTGTGGAGCTAGTGCCTGTCGAGAACCATATGACTCTAATAGTCGAATGCACTTCTAGTCACAGTATGCTATCATTTATTTTCCCCACCTGTTGACTTTCTAAAATTGTACTGAATTGACAATTGCTGATTATAATGTAAGTTGTAAAACTTAATAAAACATTTTAACAAGAAATTACAGACATTTTACCTCTACTCTCATCTACAAGGTGGAATTTCTTGAAGTTATCATCTCTGTGAGGCAATCGTCTGAGCTGTCAGCCTTTTCCTGCAAATTTTCATAGTCTTTTTTTTTTTTAATTTTTTTCATAGGGGCAATACAATGATGTGCTGCAGGCAAAGGGCAGTTTTGCTGTTTTAGCAACAAGTGTATAACCAAGGCCATCAAGTGAAAAGGCAATCACATTTTCCCATTAGGTGTCCTAGTAGTCTTTCGGCTAATATATGATACGGCTTCAAGAGGTTCATGACTTTACTACCTTAGAGCTTTATGCTTTTTGGAAGCTGGTGTAGAAGAGAAAAAGGAGGTGAAATGTAACTCTTGAAGCAACCCAAAATTTCCTCCTCCTCAATGCCAGCACCACAATCCTCCTCACAGCTAGTACCACAGAATTCCTACTCCTCTCTACCACCAGCACCCCAACCCTCCTCATTCTCTTTATTGCTAGAGCCTCATCTTCCCTCTTCATATTCCTGCTTTGCCAAATTATGCCACTGATTCACAAGGATGGAAGTATTAGACAAGGGATCTTGCTGTGTCTGAGAAACCTTCAGTGCAGGGTTTTTTTACACCACACAGTGTGTGCTCCTACAGACAATGTGAGGGTTCATGTTGCTAATAGCCACCTTATCGAGGCTCACTATTCTGGCTACCTCTTCAAATGTGGCAAGATGGTTTAAGTCCTTAATTAGGAGTAACTAATGTGGATCATTCTCTGGGCTGCTGCTGTTTTCAGAAAGTGCACCAAAACCATGGAGTATAATAGAAGTCTAAGGCAAAGTGCAACTAACCCACACGAAAACTGCAGGTACACTGCATTGCAACCATGTAAACCATATGGCATCAATGTAAATGCACCCCACTGAGGGAAGGGAAAACCAAAAGCATATTTTTTGGGTACAGGAAGGCTTTTGTTTTATTACAACATTCCCCTTTAAGCCCCTCCCATTGTAAAAACAATTTGACCACGCCCACTATTGACCACGGCTTTAAAGTGCACACCCTAGTGCCCTAGGCTGTGCACACCTATGCTTTATTTGCTTGGAAATCTATAAAAAAAACTCTAGGGTTGAGACTATATTGGCACTAAAAGTAGTCAAGGATAGATAAAAGACATATATTGAAAGGTATAGTACAGTCATGTAAATACAACTATAGTGATATATTACAAAATTAATGTGCAAATTGGATGATAACACCTAACGTGTTTCGAGGACTCTTCATCAGAGGTGTCACAAAAGGTAGTGCAGATAATTTGTCAAGTCACAGAGGTTATATCACATATACATGCTGCAAAATATATATCCAACCACCAAGAGTCAGCCCAGTAGAAGGTACCTCATCCCTGATTAATGTAGAATAAAAAGATAAAAATTCATAAAAACAGTTAAAGACTGCTAAATGTACAGCAATGTATATCCACAGTGCTACAAGTCGGTACCATCTTTACAACTACTCATCAGCTTCCATGCATGTTGACATACATATTGTATCTATAGAACAAATATTTATTTTCTTCTTTGTTTTTTTTTATATAGGGGTTATAGTATTTATTCCATAGTGGAAACCAAGAAACTAAACCCCCAGGCAAAGACTACGCAGTTGAAACGTGTAGGGGTACAACTTGCAGCACAATGGACATACATTGCTCTACATTTACCAGTCTGCAACTGTTTTTATGAGTGTTTTATGATATATCTATTGTACTGAAATAAACTTTTTGTATATTTATACTAGTATTGTTGCCCGTTAGATACCTAACACAAAGTCCCAACCAGTCCCCTTTCCCTTTTTTTCTACATGCTGCTATCTGTTAAAACCAAAACGGGAAAAAAGGGGAATGCACTGATGCTCATGCCATGGTGACTGCCCACCGCTGAACCAAGGGACCCAACTGAGGATACCAAACTGCAAAGGACCTTCTAGGATTTGCTGGGAACTGGAGACATAGGTATCTTGTAAAGGGTACTAGATGAAGGGCCAAGAAGAGGCCAAATCTTAATGGAGAGGCGGCTCACATACATGATGTTCAAAGGACTGTTCAGTAACACCACATACAGCTTAACTCTCTCACTGCCACAGACATAGTACCTTTGTGTACTGCAGTGGGGGTTTTACATGCACTCCTTGCTGCTGCACCTCTTAAGCCAACAGTCCACTTTCAGACGGAAGTGATCCAGTAGCTGTACAACCACCAAATTGCCTTCAATGGACACCCTGAATGGTCACCTTCCCCCCATGTGCCCCCCAGCCATATTTCTTGGGCACTACTGTACCATCTGCTGGCCTTTGACTGGCATGGCAAGTATTGCCAGGTAAAGGGGAAGGAGACCAGCAAAAGTCCATTCACTAATTTGCCCTACCTGGGAAGAACCTGGAAGTGTCACTTCTGGTTGTAGGTGTCACTTTCCTCTGCGCCTGTGGCTAGGGAAGGAGCAAATCTGTGCTCCATTAGCTTCAGAGGAGGGCAATGGTACATCAAGGGTCTAATAGACCCCTGATATATCAGCAAAGAGAATCAGGCAAAGAAAACCAATATCGCACAGGGGGCATGTTAGCCCCCTATGTAAAAGCAACAAAATAACCTGAAAAAAGAGTAAAGAACTAGAATTACAGCCAAGCACTTAAACCCTACAAAAAAATGCATTGCCACCCTGTCATTATGTGCACGTGTATGCAAATAAAAACACGTGTCTGGAGCATTTAGGTACAAAAACATTGATTGCATTAATCGTTTTACATATCACTGTGCAGGCTGGACTGAGAGCCAGCATAAACTTTAAACTGATGACCCGAAAGGGTTTTTAAACCTGTGGAAAATGTTGTGTACTGAAGTACTCAGATTTAAGATCTGACATGTTAGTTGGGTAATATATTGCATTTGTGATATCTAAAATTAACTTTAGTGTATTTTTTACTGAAAAAATGTGTTTGATAAAGCATTGAACTAATATCATGTGACATAAAAGATTGGAACAACAATAATTTTATTCTCCAGGGTCTCTGGTTTCAGAAAATATATAATGTTTGGGGGTTTTAAAAAAATTGTCAGGCTTAAAATGGGCAAAAAATGGCAACAAAAGGGTTAAAGGCATCCCAAGCATGTAATTGAGAGGATGGATATTTTCCAAATCTTGCCCTTGCAGTCACATGGAAATGAGGACCATTGCTACATGGCCTCCAGGGCAGTGCCAATAAATTGCCTATTAGCCATAGAAATGGTCAGAATTGATTTTCTAGATGCACCCCTATAGACAGGGGGGAGGGGGGTTGGAGTTTGGATTTAGGTTAACAATTTTCAAGACTTACAATGGTTTCAATGAACATCCCACAAATCAAACCCAAGTACATTCACTCATTACTAGAACTGAGGGATTATTTTCCCGGTAGGCATACAGACAGCAACATATGGAATGTTTAACTTTTTTTCAACTTATCCAAACCAAAACAAAAAAATACTGGGATTTAATGTTTGAATTATTTTATCTAGCATATTTGAAATGTTTTCATATATACTCACCCATTTACAGCTCAAAATGTTAAAAACCTACTATTAGCTGCCATTCACCAAAATAGCCCTAACGTTTGTGTACATATGAGTAACCATGGTAAGAATAATAGATTGTAAATTGCTTTATTTCAAAATATGAAAATTTATTTTTCTCTATTTATACTCACATAGGTAGACAATAAAAATAAATAATAATAAGAAAAATACTAAATTGCATAGAATTTGCTCATATGTAACATTGTGATGTATGAAAATAGTGCATTATATTTTCATTAATTGATTTTATCTTTGGGAAAATAAATCAAAAATTGGCTACATCTTCTTCAGTCATACATCTAAATTACTAAAAGGGATCATTGCATTTTCAATGTAATTACATGTCTTAAAGATGTCTTAGGATTTCTAAATATGCTTAAAATTCTTCAAAACATTACAATACGGTTATATGGTCAAACATGATGTATGCCTTCATGTTCAACAATTTCAGACTAGATGTAAAATGATTTTAATTTAGTTCCAAGAGAAAACATGATTTAAGATGTCAAGACCTTTTTAAAAGGGGTGTCCAATATTTCATTGTGGATGGTAAATGGTAATATTTATGTCCATAAACTTTACCCCCAACTCCACAATGAAAAAAAACCAGACTGCTGAAAATAGTCATCACAAAGGTTATGCTAGGACTTGTCATGTTTTATATTACAGAGCAGTCCGTTTGACAAGTGATGTCCTCTTACAGCTGAGATGAGCCCAGCACCTTTAGTAGCAGCAGTAAAAATTACTATAAAAAATACCATATAAGAAAGGGTAATGATGAAATTTAACTGCTCTCTATCACACACCTGGGGTCTAGTAATCTGAAAATAGGGGGTCCAGGTGCTTTATATTTTACAGAATTGTCCTTGCTTGGAAGTTTAAGGTCCTTCCACTGAACCATAACATATTATTGTAGCCAATGCTAAATGTTCAGGCTGTTCCTTTGCAAGGACCATTATGTCTGCTTCACTGCTTTTACCAAAAGGCAGAGATTCCCATATAAGAAAGACAATTTGGTATATAGTCAAGAAAATAGGCTTTTTTCCTATAGTTTGCACAAAAAAAGCATTTTTAAAAATATAGCTTGCTTTGTTCTATAAACAGCTTGTGTAATGTAATATCTACTAGACAAAAAAATTGAATTATTTCATAAGTTTGTATGAATCACAACAAATTCTTGAGCAATCAGTATGCTCAATTTTAACTGTTTATGTCATTCTACATGGTACACACAGTTAGGTATCTTTATTTTGGCTGTTGAAAATTTTAAGAAAGAAATGCAATTGTTAAAGTTTGCCTTGTACTACTATTCTAATTTTGAGCATATCGCTATTAAGTAAGCAATGCACAGATATATCTTTACTGGCTTCACTACCATGTCTGCTGTGAAATTAAAGGCCTGTAAGCAAATAGGCAATCGTTATGTTAAGCACCCATATTGTATTAGTGCCCACCAGAGGAAAGCTATCGCTCTATGCAAAAAGCCTAATAGTAGCCATCAGAATGAACCACACAGGGATATTATTAGTCAATAGCTTTTCAATAGCTTTTTTCAATTTTTTTTTTCATTTTTACAACATGCATTTGTAGTGAATTGAAATGTACTCAAAACAGATGTAATGCCTGTCACAGAAAATTCTAAATAAGAATATTTTTCAGTGTTGAATATTGAGTCCTTGGGGACTTAGCAAAGATAACATTTGTGGTTGACTTTGTAAAACTCTTCTCCCATCCTTCCAAAAAAGAGTATCTCACTGTACAATGCAACCTTTTCTAACATGTGTTGAACTATTTGTCTTAAGCGCTGGATAGTTCAAATGTGTGGAAAGCAGATGTCATGGATTCATCTGCAGTCAGTGGCTTAGGATTTGTCTACATTGCTCTAAGTCATCACTTCCTTGTTTTATAGAAACTTTTTCCTAGGCTACCTCATCTCGGAATTTATCTGATGCAATTTTCGGGTCCTGTTGCACTTGATTGAATCAGCATATTTATATTCAACTTGATCCACAGACTATCCCATTGGAGGACTACAAAGGGATTTATTGCTCCCACCCCTAAGAGTCTGCAGGGGCAAGTTGGCAAGAATACTGTTTATGTTTACATTCACAGGGCAATATCATCTTTATATAAGATATACAGTTCAAATATTTAATGACATTTTGGGATATTTGTTCCTTATTTGCCTCATAGATATTGACCATATGTTTCTGTTTTGTTCCCTCCCTGGTCCTTCATATCTTTAGGGACATTTTTTGTCCTTTGGAGTGCTAATGTTTTCCTGCATACTTCAGGTTCCTTAGACTTGTCATCTCACGTGAATGCAACCTTTTATGTAAGATTTTTTTTTATATATTAATAACAGTCCTCTGTGTATTGTCTCAATGTTGCTATGGACAAGGGCCTCATCCCCACATCAGTGGCCCTATGAAAGTGTAGGGGTCTGTGGAGGAAACTTATAAGAATCCGGATGCTACCTTTAAAATAAGAGGGCCCCAGTTATCCATCCTTCCTTTGTGTGTAAATTAGAATGGCGCTTTGGACTCCCTTGTTACTCATTCACAACAATTTATATAGTAAAAAAATACAGACACTGTAGAAAAAGTCCTTTATTAGAAAATGAATATCCCTAATCAAAATCCAACATCAATTCTGTCATCCAACCATGTTGATCGAATGTCACTCACAATGAAAAATGCCCAATGAGCCACTGATATAATGGCCTTGGCAAACTTTGCTAGGTTCACTCTGCCCTACTGGCTGTACAGTAACAAGCATTTAGTACCAGAACGTTCAAAGTGAAGACATTTCTATCAGTTCAAAATTCTGTTTATGAAAGAAAACAACTTTATTTGTAGACAACTTAGTCAACAGCTGCTAGATCAAGCAGATGGACACAAAGA
>BLSH010247668.1:243001-269764 GCA_018402905.1 Glandirana rugosa
CCTCCCAGACACAGAGACGGAGAACCGGAATTGCGGGACACGTATACGAGGTAAAGATACCCACGTAGTACTCCAGAGAGGTTCTCCAGTAAATTATGACGTCTACGTCAACCACTCTCCAACGACCCTAGATACCTAAGCCCTTCTGAGGAGTGGGATTCCAATACCGTAGAAGGGGACAAGAGTTCCAGGAGTTCCACCGTGACTTCAAGAGAATTTACATGACGTACCCTAAGGCACTAAACGACGTGTACCGTGTCCCACCATAATACCGCCCGTCACAAGAAAGGTGAAGAGGTTGGGACCTCCGTTACAGTGCCTACAGCTATCTCTGATCTCCGCACAGACATCCGTGACATTGCCTCCAGGGTTGGAGAAGTGGAAAGAACACTGCCCGCCATAATACCACCCTGTGCCATGTGCAGCAAATCACGGAATCCCATGCAGTACATTTAAGAGAACTTCAGTGCCACCTTGAGGACCTTGAGAACAGGGGAAGATGCCATAACCTTAGGGTGAGGAGTCTTCCCGAATCCATAGATCCCAGCAACCTCTCACCAACTGCATCTGCAGTATTAAATGACCTCTTGGAGAGACCTCATGATGCACCCATAGAAATGGAGCATATGCACAGGGCGTTAAGGCCAAGAGGCAGAGACACAGACCCTCCGAGAGATGTAGTTTGTTGCCTAGTTAATTTCCCCCTGAAGGAAGAAATCCTCAGGAAAGCCCGTAAACACAACCATATTTCACATCAAGGCACAGAGATTAAAATCTTCCAGGATCTCTCTAACATAACTCTGCAATGAAGAAGGGAGCTTAGACCCTTGCTGGATCTTCTTCAGGCCAGAGCCATTACCTACCGCTGGAAGTTCCCTTTCTTCCTGCCTGCTTCCGCAGATGGGCACACAGCAAATCTGAGAGTCCCGGAAGACCTGGAGCATTTCTGTGAGTTTCTGAATATACCCCTATTGGAGCTTCTAGACTGGTATAGCGATTTTTGCCTGCCACCTATGAGAAATACCAACTCAATGAATGATATACAAGAAGCAGGCATCCAAGGCCCAAGCTACCGTCGTTCACTCACGTTCGCTCAATTCTCCCCGCTCAGCAGCTCAAGGTGCTCCATGGCAATCCTAATGCTTCCCCGACTCACTGAAGAGCCCGTCCTTCTACAGGACGTCACCAAACTTCTCCACAGCATGCTCATACTGATAACCATCACATATCATCTTCCCGTGAAGCCTGGAATAGCTCTTTGTGCCCGCAAAAACCACCCTCCTTGACTTACTATCATCCTCTTCTGCCCACACAGCTCCTCACAGCTTCAACCCACACACCACTATAATGACTATTTTCTACCAACGCCATCCACTCCGTAAAACATGGTCTTATGTAAGATCTCATGGACGAGCCGCCTCATCTTCTTGAACTCATTCATCTTAGCCATATGAAAAGCTCAAGTTCAGACTCTTTAGGACACCCTCCTTGATGAACTCATTCCTCAACTTATTAAGCATCCACCAGACCTACGGCACCCTATCCAGCCAAATTTCTATCTAATCCCAAAGACTGGCACTGCAGACCTCTATCTTGTACTAGCCTCCAGCAATCCCGGCTTCACCCCTGCACTTGCTAACTGACTTTTCAAGGAGTTTCCAAGCTTTCCTTTAAAGCTCTGCCTACTCATCTCACCTTCCAGGTGCTCTTGACAAGCCCAGGAATTTTTTTTTTCCTCCCCTTTTAAACGACCAAAAGTGGACCTCACATTCATGATGCTCAACTTTATATTCATGATTTTGTTTAGAAACCAACCAGAAGTAGGTATTTAGTAAATAAGTATTGAGGGGCCACATTCTTTACAAACTTTATTAACCTGTTCTGATTTATTTCCAACACCGCTTAATTGGTTGTATTGCTCTGCGACTTATTTGGGTTACTCCATGAAAAATGGGGACTCCGGGGAAGAGCACCTCATTGGCAACAATGGTACTCATCTCTTCCCTCCCTGGGAATCCCACTCCCCTGCTAGAAATGAAAAGAAAATGGAGCGTAAACAGGGAACTTTGACTTTAACTACATGGGGATTCCTCTCCCCCGGAGCCCTCACGTATACCTAAATAAAGATCATCTCCTTTCTAGAGTGACAAGTAAAAGCTGTGCTCTCTATGTTCTTGTTTATCAAATAGCTGCCTACCACAGTTCAGTTAGTCTATTGTTCCGTTGCTGTACTGTTATATTGTTACATACTGTCTTACAGGCATGCCCACTCCCGCTGCACTAGTATAATATACTAATATACTCTGTGTTCCTGAAGTACCTACCTCCACCAGGCTCACAGACACCCCTTGACCAAAAAGGCCCACGCAGAACCCATGGGGGGCCTGCATTACTTTACCTCCGTTACTGAAACTCCCCACCCTCACCCATAAAATACAAGACTGGGCCCTTATCTTACAGACTTCCTCCTTTTCACCACTATAGCTGCAACTAGCTATGCTGCATCTTACACCCACTACTCAGGACATGGCCTCCAATACCCAGCATATACATCAACGCAATGGGGTTTGTTACCCCCCAGGCTCCCTAACATATATATATATTCCAGTATAACTAGTCTCCCCATAACACTTTTGACCTCTAAGAGGTAGGAGACAACAATCTCTCCCGACTGCCACCTACCACTCCCGCAACCAGCGATCTCTGGTAGTAATCGCTGATCCTTTCCCAGCTCCCCTACCTACCTAGGTGAGTAAGTGGGATTAAACTCACACCCTGGATTTTGTCTCCCTATATCTTCTTTCACCCCCCCTTCCTTACCTACATTCACCTTCTTTGCCTTCCCCTTCCCAAACTTTCCTCCCCTTTACCCATCTCTCACTCTGCCGCTCCTCCACCCCCTCCCCTAACCCCTCATACCCCCTTCTTCATCCTTCCTACCTTCCCACCATCTCTCCCTCCCTTCTCACTGTGGCCACTTCTTATTCTCTTGAAACTACAGCCTTCCTCTATCTGCCACTTGCTTGTTGCTTGTCAAGTGCAGACTCACTCCCGGTGATGGCCCCTAGTAAGATCTCGACCATTCCTCATACTCTCAAAGTAATATCCCTCAATGTCAAAGGCCCCAAAATACCCCCCGAAAAACGGCAGATTTAATATTTTTATATGAAACCCACTTCAGATCTACTGACATACCCAAACTCGAAAACACATGCTACCCACAAGTATTTCACGCCACCTCTGCCACCTCCAAAACAAAGGGTACCTCAATACTCATCTCCTAAAACCTCCCCCTCCAAACAACAGATTCCCTTGCAGACATCCAGGGACGATACATTTTCCTCAAGGGCATACTATGGGATAAACACTAGTCAATATCTATAGCTCCAACACCTCACAAGCCGCATTCTTCAGATCGATTCTGCATGCCCTAACTTTATTCCAGTCTGGAATGCTTATCCTGGGTGGGGACTTTAATGTACCACTTGACCCCCTCACTGACACCTCCACAGGTACTTCCCATCTACCATTCCGAGCCTTACGCCAAATCAAACTATGTCTCCATGAGCTTTTCCAACATGATACTTGGAGAACCCTTCACCCCCAAGAAAAGGACTTCACCTTCTATTCCCCCCATAATAAATACTCATGCTTAGACTATATATAAGACCTCCCCTTTCTAACTAAAGCTACAACTGAACCCATGTTTCTTTCCGACCATCACCCAATCACTCTCACACTAACCTTCCAAGAACATACCCACATCACCAAAATTTGGCATCTAGACTCCAACCTACTGACCGATAAAGACAAAACACTCAAAATACAAAAGTGCATTTCAGAATACTTCCAGGACAACGACACTCCTGATACCACATCCCTCACCCAGTGGGAGACTCACAAATGTGTAATACGGGGCCATCATTTATCCATGGCATCTGCAGCAAAGTGCGAGAAACAAGCACACATTAAAGATCACCTCTCCAAAATAAGCACTTTAGAAAAAATCCATAAACACACCTTAGCCCCACAGACTTTACAAGAACTAACTGAGGCACGTAAACTCCTCTTAGAGGAACTCGGGAGCAATGTTAAAAGGAAATACACTTTATCCCAGAAGATCTTCTACGAACACAGTAACAAATGTGGACATCTACTAGCACAAGCCTTGCGCTCTAAAAAGGCTAAAGCAACAATCCACAAAATTAAGACCTCATCTGGCAATGCCCTGAAAACCAACCCTGATATTGCACAGGAATTTGAACACTACTACTCGAAACAGAAACTCCGATTTCCAAATCTCATAATAGGTCCGACCTCATACACCAATTTTTAGAGTAACACTGTCCTAAAACCATCCCAGCTGAAACAGCGGCTGACCTCGACCACCCACTCTCAATACAAGAGTGGAACCAGGCGCTCAAGCAACTAAAATTGGGCAAAAGTCCAGGCCCAGACGGACTCACAGCGGTCTATTACAGAACCTTCTCGGATACCTTAGCTTCCCCATACATTAAAGCATTCAACTCCTTATCCTCCTCAACACCCTTCACACCAGGACTTCTAGAGGCCCATATCATGGTCATACCCAAGGAAGGGAAAGACCCCTCCCAGACGGCGCATTATAGACCAATCTCTCTACTTAATGTAGATATCCAGATTTTCGCAAAAATCATAGCTAATCGTCTACTCCCCCTCCTCCCATCTCTCGTTACTCAAGATCAAGTGGGATTCATCCCAGGCAGAGAAGCCAGTGACATTACCGTTAAGGCCATCAAACTCCATCACCTACTTACCTCCACTGTACAAAAGGGCTTCTTTCTCTCACTAGATGCGCAAAAAGCGTTTTGACAGGGTGGCCTGGGACTATATGGAAGCTGTCTTATGGACCATGGGCCTGGGTACTCGTCTCTTAAGCTTTATCGTGTCCCTTTATGCAAATCCCATAGCCAGATTTCGAGTCAATGGCCTCCTGTCAAACTCGTCAGGGATGCCCCCTATCTCCTCTACTCTTTGACCTTATTTTAGAACCCCTGCTTCATAGTATCCGAAGAACTCAGAAATACGCAGAGTCTGCACAGCAACTAGAGAATACAAATATGTGGCATTCACAGACTACATCCTGCTTTTTCTTACTGAACCACATATCTCACTATTAGCTGAATTTCACCAATTCCGAACCATTTCTAACCTAAAAATCAACTTTTCAAAATCATATGCTCTCAATATCTCCCTCCCCCCACAGATAATATTGCAATGTAAAGAAAACTTCTCTTTTCACTGGAAAGATGACACCATAACCTACCTCGGGATCCAACTCCCACACCGATAATGGGGGATTTTAACTACCCGGAAATTAACTGGAGTAATGGCACTGCTGGGACAGCTAAAGGGCAAAAATGTATAAACCTATTACAGGACAATTTTATGATCCAGTTTATTGAGGCCTCAACTAGGAATGATGCTTTGCTGGACCTGGTAATCTCAAACCATACAGAGCTTATTACCAAAGTTCATATAAAAGAACATCTGGGTAACAGTGACCATAACATGATTTCATTTAATGTAAGCTGCAAGCAACAAATACATACGTGAAAGATAAAAACACTTAATTTTAAGAGAGCAAATTTTTCAAAGATGACTTAGACTGGGAGGGAACATTGGCATCGATGAACACAGAACAGAAATGGGAATTTTTCAAAAAAACTGTATGTGAGCTTACTGCAAAGTATATTCCCATGGGCAATAAGTTTCAAAGGCTAAAAAGAAAACCTATGTGGCTCACGGCCAAAGTTAAAAAAGTTATAAATGATAAGAAAAGAGCATTTAAAAAATATAAAAATGAGGGAACACTATCATCTTTTAAGTGTTACAAAGAATATAACAGAATATGTAAAAAGGAAATCAAGGATGCAAAAATTCACAACGAATAGAAAGATAGTAGGACAAACCCCCCAAAAATTCTTCAAATATATTAATATTAAAAAGGTCAGGTCTGAGCATGTAGGCCCTTTACAAAATAATCTAGAGTGCGTGACTGGGGACAAAGAGAAGGCAAACTTATTATATACTTTCTTCAGCTCTTGTGCATACAAAGGAGCATTGGGGAGCTCATGTCCATGATGGGGGTGGTAGAGACACAGCCCCAAATGATCCACAATGGCTCAAAAGTGAAATGGTCCAGAAGTATTTAGACAGAATAAAGATAGATAAAGCACCTGGACCAGATGGCATCCATCCACGGATCCTAGAGGAATTGAGATCTGTCTTTTTAAAGCCATTGTATCTAATTTTTAGGGACTCCTTAATGACTGGTATAGTACCACTGGATTGGCGTAGGGCTAATGTGGTGCCCATATTTAAAAATGGATCAAAGTCTTTACCAAGTAACTATAGACCTGTTAGTTTAACTTCTATAGCTGGGAAGATACTGGAGTGTTTAATAAAAGACCACATAGATGAGTTCTTGTTGGAAAAAAATGTTTTAAGCAACAGACAGCTTGGATTCATGAAAGACAGATGTTGTCAAACAAACCTGATTTCTTTTTATGAGGAGGTAAGTAAAACCTTGGACAGAGGGGTGGCTGTGGACGTGGTATACTTGGATTTTGCAGAAGTGCTTGACACCGTTCCCCACACACGCTAATGTGTAAGGTAGAGTCTACAGGCTTGGAAAGATCAGTTTGTAAATGGATAGAAAACTGGCTAAAAAACCGTATTCAGAGAGTAGTGGTTAATGATTCTTATTCTGAATGGTCAAGTTATGCACTTGGGGGCTAAGAATATGCATGCATCATACATACTAGGGGGAGTACAACTGGGGGAATCCATAGTGGAGAAGGATCTGGGGGTTTTGGTAGATCATAAGCTTAATAATGGCATGCAATGCCAAGCTGCGGTTTCCAAAGCAAAGCAAAATCCTTTCTTGTATTAAGAGGTATGGACTCCAGAGATAGAGACATTATTTTGTCCCTGTACAAATAATTAGTAAGACCTCATCTAAAATATGCAGTTCAATTTTGGGCACCAGTTCTCAAAAAGGATATCGGGGAACTGGAGAAAGTGCAGAGAAGGGCAACCAAACTAATAAAAGGCTTGGAGGAGCTTAGCTATGAGGAAAGATTAGAGGAACTGAATCTATTCTCTCTTGAGAAGAGAAGGTTAAGAGATGATATGATCAACGTGTACAAATATATAAGTGGGCCATATAGTGAACTTGGTGTTGAGTTATTTACTTTAAGGTCATCACAAAGGACAAGGGGGCACTCTTTACGTCTAGAGGAAAAGAGATTTCATCTACAAATACGGAAAGGTTTCTTCACAGTAAGAGCTGTGAAAATGTGGAATAGACTCCCTTCAGAGGTGGTTTTGGCCAGCGCGGTTGATTGCTTTAAAAAAGGCCTGGATTCTTTCCTTAATGTAAATAATATAACTGGGTACTAACATTTTTAGGTAAAGTTGATCCAGGGTGTATCCGATTGCCTCTCCGGGGATCAGGAAGGAATTTTTTCCCCCGTTATAGCTAATTGGATCATGCTTTCATGGGGTTTTTTTTGCCTTCCTCTGGATCAACTGTGGGTGAAGGATTGTATATGGGATTGTTTGGTTATATATAATTTTTTTTTTTGAACTATATGGACTTGTGTCTTTTTTCAACCTGACTAACTATGTAACTATGTACATGACTTATATTCCAAAAATTATTTGCCCATCCTCCACAACTTCCCAAACACAAAGGCGGGATAGGTTTACCAAACCTCAAAAACTATTACCATGTGTGTCACCTCTCTAGGATCCTGCATTGGAACATTCATCACAAACATAAGGACTGTGTAGAACTAGAGGCCTCATTCTCCAGACTACCCTTAAAGTCTTTACAGAGTCTCTTTCCTAACCACATCCCTATGGAAATCCGCACACATCCTTTAATTGGCCCTACCATATGCTGCTTCAGCAGCTTGTGTAAATCCACCAATGTTTCATCCATCCCGGGCCCTTTAACCCCCATCCATCTCAATCTGGATTTCCCTCCTGGTATGCACTCCCAATTTTTGAAGAGTAACTGGCCTCACAACAAAGTCCTGGCACAACATTTCTTTTCGCAAGGTAAGTTCCTATCTTACGACAACCTCTCTCCCAACAAGGATCAACCCTCCATCCTCCCTTGGACCTATTTGCTTCTATCCCACTATATCTGAACCTTAGACAGACATTCCTCTGTGTCCAGAAAGCTTACCCCCTTTGAATCTATATGTTCGACGAATAGGCTCCAAAGCCACTTGATATCTACAACAAGTGAAGAGAAAAAAAAACGCTGCTCCAGGTGTATTGGCTCACGAACTGAGTGGAGACTCTGGAGTGCCTGCCGCGGCTCGCCCTGCGTAAGTCCACTGGTAATAGAAAGAGGCGGCACATCCAGAAGATTTCCAAGCTTTATTTACAAGTACCAGCAAGCAGTCCATAGACGCGTTTCACACACTAACCATGTGCTTAATCATTGCAATGACTACAAGTCTCAGTGAAACCTATATACCTGTCGCATAGTCACCACACCCTCAAGGGGGTGGAGCCAGGCCATGAAGTAGGACAACAGGTGTACACCTTGATCAGAGAGGGGTGTGTGCCTGATCCTATCAATAGCATTGGGGGAACAAAGATTTTTTACTTGTATATCAAAGCAAGAAACTATATCCAACATACACCAACCGACATCAAGCAGTCGGTGCGACTATCCCCAACCAGCTATGAGGCAAGCACACATCCCAATCTGGTTGAAGTTCACACAGTGCCACTAATAAAAACCTCCACATAATAAACAGACATAAAGACAAAAACAGCAACAATGTATGTACTTCAAAATCCAACAGAACCCAAATGAATACACAAAACATTGTTACATATATATCCCATCTACAAGTATTCAAAAACACTTGATAACACATTTATTAAAACATGATTACAAAAAACGAGAAAGACACAAAGCAAGATAATTAAAACAATGTAACATCCCCATGGGCATTAACCCCTCTTACAATCGGACATTGTCAGGCTATGCAGATAGAAGCTTCTGAATGTGTAAGTAAAAAAAAGGGGACGAGTTGTAACCCCCAACAGAAAACAGTGGAAGCAGCACTATATCCTTGGGCGCCTAGGGCACATAAGAAGACCCTTGACACAAAGGCTCCTCATCCCACACCCAACTGGTCTAGCTGCAGATCCCGATTTGGTCAGCCCATCTATGACTCCACCTTAGCGGTAAAGCGGTGGGTTGGGTTGAGTCAGGATCCCCAGCCTGGGTAAGCTCAAGGATAGGAGACAGCCTGGCAGTACCTACTTAGTATTACCAAGAGACCAATATCCCACCCAGTGCCTAAAACCACTCGGGTCTACTGATCCCAATTTGGTCAGCCCATCTATGGCCCCCACAGTGGTGAAGTGGCAGAGTGAGTGGAGTCTGGATCCCCAGGCAAAATAGATTGAAATATCTATACCACTTGTCAGGTCCTATCAGAGCACGAATGTCATCTCAGAGGCCAGCCGACAATGGCACACACTGTATACTATGGCACTAAATCCGAGTGTCTCAACTGCACTGCATCCGTGGGGACACTAAATATAGGGGCTTCTTTTACTGTTGTATATATATACATGTAGCAAGAAGAGGGGACCGTAGGGAACCCATCCTCAAAAGGCACCCATCCCCATACACAGATGGGCTACACACACATCTCAAGAGTAAGTACAACCCAATTCACGCTGGTACACAGGGTACACTTAAACAGGATCCCTCCCCATGCCGGGATGTGATTCTGAAGAATAAATATCCAATATACAGTACCTCTCTCTGGCAAAGGGTCCTAAAAGCGTCCCCACCCTTCTTGTGTGTATGAACCTTTTCTATCACTTAAATCCCCATAGCCGAGGTATCCCCATTATGGTACTGGTTAAAATGCCTAGCCTCATTTGTGGAGAGATTTTTTTTCCACACTGTATATATGCTGTTGGAACCGATCCCTCAGCCACCTGATAGTCCTTCCTATATATTGCTTTTTTCATATCAAGCAAGTAATTAAATAAACAACATAGCTTGTATTGCAATTGAAGAAGGAATTGATAACATAGGTCTTCTGGGTACTAGTGGACTGAAAACAATTGCCCCCCTTAATGTGAGAGCAACAAAGGCAATCGCTGCTCCACACCTGTAATTACCTCTACAGTGCAGCCAAGTGAATGATGGGTGACTCTACTTTGGAAAAAGCTAGGTGATAAGCAGCCGCCCAATGTGGGGGCCCTCCGGGAAATTACATTGACCCTTTCAGCCAGGATCTTCCCACATATATCATCAGAATATAGGGTAGGGAGATGTTTTTTAAAAATCTCCCTAATATCCCCCAATTCATTGCTATATTGGGTAGAAAAAGTTAAGCAATAGGGATTTTGCTTATTGTGACTTATTTTTGTTGTTATTGTCCTCCCTGCCAAAAGGTTGCTCCGATTCCTACCCCTTGCAATGGTGAGTGCCCTCTCCAGCATCCATCTCGGGTATCCCATTGTAAAAATCTCAAAAAAAGGGCACTAGTCTCATGTTCAAATTGTTGGTCGCTACTACAAATGCGACGCACCCTTCAAAACTGACCAACGGGGATACCATTGATGGTATGCCGGGGATGGCTGGACTGGGCTGGGGATCCAGACTCCACTCACTCTGCCACTTCACCACTGCGGGACCCACAGATGGGCCGACCAAATTGGGATTGGTAGACCCGAGTGGTTTGGTAATACTGAGTAGGTACTGCCGGCTGTCTAATATCCTTGGGCTTACCCGGGCTGGAGATCCTGACTCACCCCACCGCTTTACTGCTACGGGCCGACCATATCAGGATCGGTAGACCAGAGCGGGGCCCGGTTGGGTGTGGGATGAAATGGGATCAGGGTTCTTCTTATGTGCCCTAGGCGCCCAAGGATATACTGCTGCTTCCACTGTTTTCTGTTGGGGGGGTTACAACTCATCCCGTTTGTTTTTACTTACACATCCAGAAGCTTCTATCTGTATAGCCTGACAATGTCTGATTGTTAATGCCCATGGAGATGTTACATTGTTTTAATTATCTTGCTTTGTGTCTCTCATTTTTTTGTAATAATGTTTTAATAAATGTGTTATCAAGTGTTTTTGAATACTTGTAGATGGGATATATATGTAACAATGTTTTCTGTATTCATTTGGGGTCTGTTGGACTTTGAAGTTCATACATTGTTGCTTTTTTGTCTTTATGTCTGTCTATTATGTGGAGGTTTTTATTAGTGGCACTGTGTGAACTTCAACCAGATTGGGATGTGTGCTTGCCTCATAGCTGATTGGGGATGGTCGCACCGACTGCTTGATGTCGGTTGGTGTATGTTGGATATAGTTTCTTGCTTTAATATACAAGTAAAAAATCTTTGTTCCCCCAACGCTATTGATAGGATCAGGCACACACCCCTCTCTGATCAAGGTGTACACCTGTTGTCCTGCTTCATGGCCTGGCTCCACCCCCTTGAGGGTGTGGTGACTATGCGACAGGTATATAGGTTTCACTGAGACTTGTAGTCATTGTAATGATAAAGCACATGGTTGGAGTGTGAAATGTGTCTACGGACTGCTTGCTGGTACTTGTGGTGCCCTTGACCCGAGTAAAGCTTGGAAATCTTCTGGATGTGCTGCCTCTTTCTTTTACCAGTGATATCTACAACACATGCCCTACTGTTTGACCACATCCCTACTAACCATGGACCAGCCGGCTTAGTCTGTGAAAGAGGTCTATCTATATCCCTATCACCGTATGACTGGGAACAGATACACACATACATCCATAAGGGCTTGGTAAACATCTCCACCCAAGAAAATGGGTATAAAATGTAAGCCTGGTGGTACAGAACCCCCACCTTACTACATAAATTCTGTTCAGACCTTCCTGACACCTACTGGAGATGCCTATCCGAACTATGTACTTTACTACACATTTGGTGGTCATGCCCACTTATTCAAAACACCTGGTCAGAGGTACACCGTATCACTACCCAAGTAACTACCCTTAATCTTGACCACTCCCCAGCTCAATTCCTCTTACATCATTCCACTCTCCCAAGTGATGCTTATTTCAAAACTTTAGGAATGCACATGGTCAATGCAGCTAAACAATGTGTCCCATGTCATTGGGGCTCTCCCCAACCTACCTCAATCAGAGAATGGTTTGCAAGGATAAATAAGATAGCGGAGATGGAACTCTTGATTGGCATAGCCCGAGACACCCCCACCAAATTCTCAAGCGAATGGGCCTGCTGGACCCATTTCCAAAACACAACGGAATTTAGCAATTTAAATAACCCCTTATTCTAACCTTATAACCCTGTACAATAAAATAAGAACACTAAACCCTGTACAGACGGCTGGAGGGAGTGAGAGATGGCCCCTTTCTCTACCCTATCCACCCATCCCTCCTTCTCTATCCTTCTCTCCACCTTGCCATCCCCTTTCCCTCTCTACTTCTGGCCTTTGGGTTAATATCTCTCGCACACACAATGCTCTCATACTGAGCACTGATGAAATGATGGTGCCGACAGGCCTACCGGCACTTGTTACCATATTTCAGGCTCTCCCACTCCTGCTGGTTTACCTCAACTTTCGTCTTAATATGAGCCACCCAAGTGTTAAATTCTGTGTTAACCTCCTGGTGATGAGGAACTGGTCGAGTTCTCTCTGCAAGATTTTCCACCAAGTGTTTTATGCACATAGGACCTTATGCTATTCTCAACACTGTATGTAGAGGTTACACCATATGCTTCCACTTTTGTAAAGTTTCTATCTGTTATAAATGTTACTTGCCTTTATACTCCTAATTGAAATGTTATGGAAAAAATAATAATTTTAATTGTAACATGTAGTTAATGAAAACGTATACATTTAAGAACTGCATTATGTGGTGGGTACATCAAAAGTTAATTTAAGTTACCTATCTGTTGTCCTTTCTTGATATTTCTGATGTGGTACCCATGGATTTGTATGAGGTCATTTAATATTAGAAATGTTCAACTTTAAAAAGCCAATAACAATTGACCTCCCTTCAATACTTAAAAACTGTTCTTCATAATTCTTATATTTTGCTAAATCAGGTGCCCAAGAACAGATGGTGTCTAAAGAAACTGCTTAACCAAAAAATGAAGTTAAAATTATACGGTGGGTCATTCTTCGGTGCTCTTATTGTGAGCTATAAGAATATAGATGCAAAGACAGCCACCGATATACAGTAGGTGCAAGAAATGCAAGGAATTTGTTCACATAAGAATCATTTCTGAAACTCAGAGGTCCATATAGCTCAATAATCTGTGATGCACCTATGCAGAGGTTGTGTCTTATATACATTCACTGTCTGCTTGGAAGATGTGTTCAAAATAAATGAAATTCGATTCAGCTTTGCATTTATAGAAAAGGTATGATATAATCTTCAGATATGTGTTTCTAGCTCTTTAGTTTGAACAAAAATCCTGAACTACCAAATAGACATGATTGTCCTTAATGTCAATTGACAGATAACCTAGAAGCAACTGCTTTGAACCTAGTATGACATTGAGACCACATATCTGTTAATCTTTGCTGCACCCTCTTTATGGCATCATTTCAATTAGGGGAATTTCTGTGTTCTTTGTACATAATCCCCTGTGTGTAGGTGACATCCAGCAGTCTAGTAAAGGCCTAAACTCTTTATCCTACAATATATAAAAAGGGTACAATATATCCTGTATAAGATTATAATTGTTCAGTGCTTCTGGGACTATGGGAAAATTCTGGTGAGACAAAATACTATAGGCTGTGTAGAGCACATAATAAAGACACTATTAAACTAAAATACAGTGTACTCTTAGGCTGCATTCACACTTCAGCATTTTTAATCGTGGGCAGAATTGACACGAATCTGCCTGCAATTTGAAAGCGTGGATATATGAATGACAAATCGCGGGACTCGCATTTGAGATGCCATTCATTTAAATGACACCTCAGATTGCGGTGCAGGTCTACCGCGATTGTCGTGCAATAAATCACGTTGCAATCAAAACAAAGCCGCATCGCCGGAAGCATGTGGCCCAAAATAGTTCAGGAGCTACTTCTGGGTGGCAATGCGGGTTTCTAGCAGCACGATTTATTGTGCGACAATCGCTGACAGACCCACACCACGATTTGAGGTATCATTCAAATGAATGACATCTCAAATGATTTGTGATTTACACATCACGCTTTTAAATCGTGGGCAGATTTTGTGGCAAATCTGCCCACGATTCAAAACGCTGAAATGTGAATGCAGCCTTAATGAGTATATCTTTCTGTTTTTGTAATGGTTACATGTTGTTTTTATGTGTTTTTGTATTTACTGTCCCATATTTACAAAATTGGATATAGATTTTACCTACTTTGTCGTTATACCTGCAAGTGTGGTTAGCATACCTGCGCACCTGCTAAGTAAAAATAAAAACACGTTTTCAGTTTGATTAGATATAATTTGCAAAACAACAAATGTTACTGTAGGAAAAGTACAAATTTAGGTATTTTTTCAAAACGTCAATTACATTTTTTTAACTGCAGCATTACAAAAACTAGGAAACAATTATAAATATGATTTCATACAAATGGTAAAAAAGATACATTATTTAATAGTAAAAAGAAAAATCTGGAGAAGATAGTGTTAATTAAGGCTATTTAGGGTTAACCAGAGATATTCAGAGGTTGAAAAGGCAGGAGTTAAAAATATTAAGAAAGGAAAAAACATTTTTCTTATATGTGATATAGCAAAAGTTTTGACTAGCTGCTCCTAATGTAGGTACTGTAAAAGCATCTAATGCAGTCATCATATTTCTCAGCATATAGTAGAAATCAAGATATGTTTATGTTGACATAACACTGATCACTTTTGTAAAAGGCACTGTCAGTGTCTTCCACATACAGACCAGAACTGTTAAGCTGGATACACACTATGAAAAAATCGGTTGAACGATTGTCCGGTTTTCCTCTATGTTTCACAGCAAGTCAGCAATTCTCATATGACAAAGGCTTTTCTTTTTTTGTTGTTTATTGTTTCTGATCAAGCACAGTTTTTCGTTTCTGATTTTTCTTTTATGAAAACCTTATGAAAACAGTAAACATTAAAGGAAAATTGTTCATTCTGTTCATGTACCAGAACAATTTTGGAGTTTGTCCCTTCAGAATTTTTTATTTACACAGTCTGAATCAGATGTCAAAAGTTGCGTATAAGAAAATCGAACGATCATGCCTTGTATGGAATTTTGCTTATGATTTTCGAATAGTATTTATCCAACTTTAGTATCAAGCTAACAGTGAACCCTAGCAGATAATGTCCACTAGAGAGAACTCAGTGAGCTACATAAATTAAGTTATAGAGGATGCATCTTGTTCACTCTTATTCATGAATTTGTTAAAGAATTATAAACAGTGAACACTGCTTGTGCCTGAAAATCTAGTGTTGTTCTTGTGCCTAAAAGTTGCTCATGTTTAGATTAAGACACGTTTCACTAGATATTTGGCAAAGAAAGATTTCTATTCAATGCACATGTTGTATTCTAAAGTCTAATACAACAGGAATAACAATTCAAATGCAGATTTTATATCCAAACTCTCTTGTCACAGTGTTTGTGAACAAAATAAAAAAGCAACTCACTGAGGCATTGTAATAAAATCACTGGGGGAGTATTCTGAAAAGTAAAATATGCTACAAAAAGTACTTAAAAATTACAACTGTAGAACAGCCTATGGGGACAATATACATATATTTATATAATCTTTAAATAAAAAATATAAAATAATATACGACAATGGATTCCCAGAGTACTGCAGGTTAACGGGCCAGCATAGCAGAAACCACCTGCTTATGCTGAAAGTTTAGATTGAGTCATCTGATAAGGAATAAACCACTGTAATGAGTCATACTCTTGTGTGGAGAAACTTCAACTCAAGTTTTAGCCCCAAAATGGGCTTTTAAACCAAGGGCTAGATATAATACTTTCATATGGACCCAACTAATAAATAAAAAAGGAAATATATACAAAACTACAATACATTCCCTTAAGGGCCGGTTCACACTGCAGCTGGGCGGAGCGGCGCGACTTCGCGCCCCGTTCACATCTAGGCGAATTGTCAGGCGACTTGAGTCGCCTGACAATTCGCCTCAATGCTGTGCAAATGGGACCGTTCTAATAGGAGCGAATCGCTTCGCTCCGCATTAGAAAAATGGTCCCTGCACTATTTTTAGGGCGATCTCAGGCGGCTTGCATTGACTTCTATGATAGAAGTCGCCTAGCAAGCCGCTTTTAGATCGCCTGGAGCGCCGCATCGCGCCGCTCCGCGCCGCTCCGCCTCGCTACAATGTGAACCGGCCCTTAAGGTTACCTTAGGTATGAGTACTCATTAAGAACCCTGTCTGAGAATCCCTCTCTTCTGGAAGGTGTTTATCATGTTTACAGTATGTATCTTTAGTCTGCAAAGTGAGTTGCTTGACAAGCAATAGCATGACTTGCATCTAGAAAGACGTTTCCCTTCCCAACATTATTAATCCTACGAATTGCCTTTTGGGAATTTTTGGAGATTTATCATTGCCCGCCTCGGCAAAGAGACTCCTTCGTATTCTCTTCTTCTATGCAAAGAAGTCCCTCTTGCTGACATGTAAAGAGTTCACAAACGTTAACCAAAACATTGTGGTTGAAACTGATTAATGATGTGTTACCCCTGTATAAAGTCAGCTTTGATCTCAGGAAAAGAAGTGCAGGATTCTATAAGATCTGGGGTAGATGGTTAGCCAATCCCCTTACGTTGAGCCCCCCTTTGCCGTGAAGATCAATGATATTCACCTTATTATGAGTTGTTACTGGCTTGTCTGGTTTACCACAAAGATAAACAATCTATGTTATACAATTAGTGGACTCAGGCCTGGTCAACTAGAGCTGTATCCATATATTACTCATTGAACAATATGTCTAGGAAATCTTCACCATGCATAATCCATTGATATTTTGTATTTGCTTGTCTGATATGACGCCCGAAGGGCTACTGTTTGTTTTGGTGTTTGTATGTCTTTTAAAAATCAATAAAAAAATATCTTAAAAAAAAAAAAAAAAAAAAGACGTTTCACCAACCCTGTCTCTCCTGTACAAATCTGATCATTTATAACTAACCCACAGAACAATTCAAATAATCAGTACATCACTACTGTTTAAATAAAGAAAGCGATTTAAAGAGAATTGTTAGGGATATTTCAGTTACAGTAGGAAATACCTGGATGCATTATTGTATGTCAAACTTTAAATTATGTGATTGCATAGTTTGTTTTCACAAAAGATACACTTTTGCATAAAGTTAATTTCTTAGTATACTGTTGGCGGGAGTAGCAGCCACAACAGATTTAAAAGCTATAGGTAATTGTACTCTTAAAAAAAAATAAAGCTTAAAAGGGAACTAAAATTCCCATTCCAACTTTTCCACTACTCAAACTGCATATTGCATACTGTCCAAATGTACTACCTAAGGTATTTAAAATGTTACCATTCCTGAGCTCTTGCAAGTATTTCTGCAAAGCTGCACATGCACAGTCTCTGCAGCATTCTTGGCACCATCTCTGCCCAATAATAAGATGATGTCATCTAGAGGAAGACAGGAGAAGTAACATATCTTGCAGAGAAATGCACATCTGTTTACAGCTCTCCTCATAAAGATGGCATGTGACGTGAACATTAATATGGCAATAGGGAAATTCAAAGAGAGGCTTGGTCAAGCATGAGCAAGCAGGCACCAGGATAAGATGGGCTAATCATAAGATGCCCAAGATGACACTAGCTTTAGCAGGAGGGACAGCTGTGTGGATTGCAGGCTTGTTTATTGTTAAAGTGGTTCTAAAGGCTGGGCATTTATTACCTTAATGCATGCCCCATTGTATTGCCCTCTCTCTCCATTGTATACTTAGTCAGTCTTGATCTAGTGCTGTGCTGTCTGCATTGGCTCTATCTCTGCTCACTGAGGCAGCAGCGAGAGCCATTGGCTCCTGCTGCTGCCAATCAAATCCTGTGAGCAAAGAGTGGGGGTGGGGCTAAGGTGTACACAGCCCAGCTCGGGAGAGAGCCTGCAGGTGTGTCCCCATAGGAAGCCACTTCCTATGGTGGTGCACTAAGAACACCACCTGCTCCAAAGCACCTCCTCTTACATTACCCCCACCTGCCATAGCTGTGATAACCTTACCTAAATCTGTCTTCATCTCACTGGAGACATAGCTACAGAGGGAAAAAAACTTACAATGGCTGGCCACCCTTACACAAGTTGACTTTGGCTTTCCTCTTGTTCCAAAGCGGCTGTTTCTGTGCTGACACATTAGTGGGTACATCTCAGGTTCAGTTGTATGCATCAAATAACCCTCCCCGCTCCCCCACTTTGCCAGAATGTTTGCTATTTTTGTCATTAAATGTAAGCAGTCCTCATTATTTAAAATATCTAAAAGGTCTAAAATGAAGTGCAGAGGTCCTCCATACTAAGTGATTTGTTTTTTAATACAGGATTTAGCATGTAGAAGTGTGTTTTTTAATTTATCTTTTTCAATTTCATTCTATTCAAGTAGAAAGTAGAGATGAGCCTGTTCAGCATGATCCAGGCATCATTTATAACAGCAGTATTTCTTCTTCTGCTTCTATATATGAAATCCTCCCAATGTCACTGGTTCCTAAGGAAGCTGCAGGTGCTTGCAACCAGAGTGTACCTAGGAATCACTGACATCACAGGGAATGCCTGTCCCTTTTAACTAAAGAGGCTGGGATAGAAGTGACGCCAATGGCCATATTTGATTAATTATATCACTACTACCCCTGCTCCTTCCCTTTAACAGCTGATGATTGCTTAGGGAGCTGTCATTTGGCTAATGCTATTCTCAGGATTGTGTTTTTTATTTCAGTGACTCGGCAGATGGCAGCCATCAAGATTGACTCCTCCTAGTGATTGACAGTCACTAGGATGAACCGAAAAGAGGCCGCCACAATCAAGCTGGCCCACAAGCTGTCAGGGGTTGCCATGACAATGCATTGTGCATGCATGTGCTTTTTCAAGCCCTCACCAGCTTGTAAACCAGCCTGGTTTTGGGAACTGGTTCTTCCTATTGGCCTGTTCATTCCGCCACGTCACTTCCGGTGCGCTATCTTACTAAGCCAGCTTGTTCAGCTGGATGCTGCAAACCTTCCTTCCCGAGATGGTTTAACACATCAGCACCCCGATGCCCCCAGTGAGGAATGCCTGCTCAAGCAATCTTCCATCTCGGCCATGGCAATTGGTACCGCTCGCATGCTATTGACTGTATGGCATCTTTTATGACTAATGCTTTTATGCCTTTATAAATGTACTTATGAGTTTATGGAGAAGCCCTGTTGAGCATTTTTTTTCCTATCATGGGTCTCACAACTGAACTTTTATTGCATTTCACTGACCAAGGGTCCCGAATACTGTTAACCCTGAGTATGTAATCTTTCCCTAACTACTCCATGTCACCTTCCCTTCAACATACACTGAACAAAGACAGCCAAGAACCACAGCTTTTTAAAGGGAGGGGGCTGGCCCATCAGAAAACCCCCTAAGCCACATGACCACAGACCAAGAAATGCAGCGTTGGTAATTGGTTGCTATAGATAGGAATGACCACATTCTACATTTTCTCAAATTGCAAACAACCTAGGTTTAGGTCAAACTCATGATTGACCTGAACCTGAAGCTCCCATTAACCACTTCTATACAGGACATTTATACCCCCTTCCTGCCCAGACCAATTTTCAGCATTCAGTGCTCTCACACTTTGAATGCCAATTACTCAGCCATGCAACACTGTACCCAAACAAAATGCTTATCATTTTTTTCAAACAAATATAGCTTTCTTTTGGAGGTATTTAATAACCTCTGTGTTTTTTATGTTTTGTGACATACAGTAAGTGAAAAAAGAGCAAAAATTTGAAAAAAAAAAACATTTTTTTTTTAGTTTCTGTGATAAAATTTTGCAAATAAGTAATTTTTGTTCATAAATTTGGGCCAAAACCTATACTTCTACATATCTTTGGTAAAAAAATAATCCAAATAAGTGTATATTATTTGGCTGTGCGAAAGTTATAGAGTCTACAAGCTATGGTGACAATCATTGAAAATTGATCACACCTGATGCCCTGACGGCCTATCTCATTTCTTGAGACCCTGAAATGTAAGGAAAGTACAAATACCCCCCCAAATGTAGAAAAAATTAAAAGTAGACATTCCAAGGTATTAAGTATGAGGCATGGCGAGTTTTTTGAAGTTGTATTTTTTCCCGCAATTCTTGGGACAATTAAGAAATTATTATTTTTTTATTTTTATTTACACAAAATTGTCATAACAACAAGTTATTTCTCACACACAGCATATGCATACTTCCAATTACACCCCAAAATACATTCTGCTACTCATTCCGAATATGGTGATACCACATGTGTGAGACTTTTACACAGCCTGGCCACATAGAAAGGTCCAATATGCAGGGAGCACCGTCAAGCATTCTAGGAGCATTCTAATTTAATTCCTACCTATCACAATTTTGAAGGTCCTGGAGGACCAGGACAGTGGAATTACCCACAAAATGACCCCATTTTGGAAAGCAAACACCCCAACGTATATCCTACGAGGCATTATGAGTCTTTTGAATAGTTCATTTTTTTCCACAAGTCTTCGAAAAACAGTTAAAGAAAATAAAAACTCATTTATTATTACACAAAGTGGTCAATTTATAAGATATTTCTCACACAAAGCATGTATATAGCAAAAATTAACCCAAAAATATATTTTGCTACTCGTCTCAAGTATGGCAATACCACATGTGTGAGACTTTTACACAGCCTGGCCACAAAGAAAAGTCCAACACGTAGGGAGCACCATCAAGCATTCTAGGAGCCTAAATTACACATAAAATTTCCTAAAGATCTATTACAATTTGAGGGCCCTGGAGCACCAGGACAATGGAATTACCCACAAAATGACCCCATTTTGGAAAGCAAACACCCCAACGTATATTCTAGGAGAC
Organism: Glandirana rugosa; assembly: GCA_018402905.1. Classification (NCBI taxonomy): domain Eukaryota; kingdom Metazoa; phylum Chordata; class Amphibia; order Anura; family Ranidae; genus Glandirana; species Glandirana rugosa. The sequence goes on from BLSH010247668.1 coordinate 264,112, forward strand.
ATTGTGAGTCTCTTGAATGGTTCATTTTTTTCCACTATTCTTTAAAAAAGTGGAAAGAAAATGAAAACGCTTTAATTTTTAAAGTGGTCAATTTATAAGCTATTCCATAGCATGTAGATAGCAACAATTATCCCCCAAAATACATTCTGCTACTCGTCCTGAGTATGGCGATACCACATGTGTGAGGCTTTTACACAGCCTGGCCACATACAGAGGTCCAACATTGAAGTAGTACCTTCAGGCATTCTAAGAGCATAAATTACACATCTAATTTCATTCCTACCTATCACACTTTTGAAGGTCCTGGAGCACCAGGACAGTGAAATTACCCACATAATGACCCCATTTTGGAAAGCAAACATCCCAAGATATATTCTTTGAGGCATGGGCTGCAGATAGGTACTCTGATGGGCTGCAGATAGGTACTCGGGTACTTTAATGGGCTGGAGACAGGCACTTGGGTAATCTGATGGGCTGGTGACAGGCACTCGGGTACTCTGATGGTCTGCTGACAGGTACTCGGGTACTCTGATGGGCTGGTGACAGGTACTCGGGTATGCTGACGGGCTGGTGACAGGTACTCGGGTACTCTGATGGACAGGTGACAGGTACTTTGGTACTCTGATGGGAGATCCCATCTGTGGATGTCTTTTGACTATAGCCAGGTATTGAAGTGGTTAAAAACCCTGGCTCACCACCCTGCTGTGAAAATATATTATCAAATGGCCTTAAGTGAGCAAGTGTGCAATTAACCCTAATAATTATATATATTTTTTTTCAGCAAGACATGTCCACATATAAGTACAATGCGAGGTAAGGTGAATAGTGCAAGCAAACTCATTATAATCAATAGTCGAATGTACTTTTAGCCTGTCTTTCTGCAAAAAAAGGAAGAAAACAAAAAAAACAAACAGTAAGTTGAGAAAAAAAACAAGATATATTCTTTACCCAATCTTTCTTTTACCTTATCTCTTCTCCCCTCCCTTTCCTTCTCCTAGTCTCCAGTCCAACTCTCTTTAACCCCATTCTCTCCCCTCCCCCACACTCCTTTCATTCGCATATAAAAGAAAACCAAAAAATGAACACCAAGAGGACCATGCTGTTGTTTTATAGAGCAAAACCATGACCCTAAATCTAGCCCAAAGTCTGCTCTTATGATCACCTAAATACTGCTCATTAAAAATAAAGGGGGAAAAAGGGCACAGCTACATGTCTAAGCCACATAACCACAGTTCAGAGGCCAAGAAATGCATTGTTGGTAATTTGTTGCTATAGATAGGAATGACTACATAGTTCTACATTTTCTCAAACTGCAAACAACTTGTGTTCAGGTCAAACTCATGGTCGACCTGAACCCGAAGCTCCCATTAAAAACCCTGGCTCACTGTCCTGCTGTGAAATATATTATCAAATGGCCCTCGGCGAGCATGTGTGCATGAAATTAACACTAATAATTCTGATGATGAAACATGTAAAAATATCTGGCATCACATTATACTGTACTGTTATTTGTTTAGCCCACCATCACTCGGCAACTCTCTTATTCTGTGATATCCTCTGCCCAAGAAATTAAAATATCCAACAGTTGTTTATGAGAAATATATGTGCGAAAGGAAATGGCACGTGCTGATACCTGCATGTATGTGCTCTGTCATTAAAAACTCTGGTCTGCTTCCCTGAGGCTTACTAGAAGAGGGTAGCGCATTCCTCTAAATCTTTTTTGAACAAGCACTATGATACTGTGATGTTACTGAACCTAAGTGGGCTTTTTTTTAAGCACAATACTTCTTATTTTTATTTTTTTAGTTGAGGTGCAGCATCAAATGTTTCCTTTAATTTCCTGTTTTATTTCTATCTCAGGCATACAAAGCTGCAAAGGATTCACAGAGGAAGGTAATTTGTTACAGTCCTCCGGTATGAGAATATTCTCATATAATAACTTTGCTGTTAGGGTTAGTCTAACAGGAGCTTAGGATAGGACATCACTCTCATCTCAGGGACCTCTGCACCAAAAGTTAGCAGTGCCAATCTCCCAGTATCAAAAGCTAATGTATGGTAAGTTTATGAGTTATGTCAAGATTGAAGGTCAATAAGTGACTAATGATTTTTCAGATGTAATAAAGTTATTAAAAATTGAATGTGGCAAAAACAGTCAAACCAATTTTAAGAAGCATAAAATGAATACCATTCCCAAACTGCAGGAACACAACAACATGGGAAATGAAGAAAAACATACTTGAATATAGTCACTCTTCAGTTTCATTGTTTTATGCCAAAATGACATTTTTTTTCAGTTATAATTCAGTCCATTTTTTAATGCAGACATTTATTTTTGTTCTACATTTTTCATGTATGCATGGCAAATGACTAATCTGTCTTGATTTTGCTTTCAAATCATGGATTCTTTTCAATTAACCTCAAAAACACAAATGAAAGTTGATAGCAGTACAATCATAATAGGATATACAACATAAAAGCCCTTTGAAGTGCTTTAGTTTTGCAAATTTAATGATAAAGGTCAGAAGCAGTTTCACTATTAATTTAAGCACCCACAATTAATGTTAGCTTTGGCTGAGGAATTTTAGAGGCATAAAAAAGAAGTTGGCATTGTCTATCGAGTTTAAAAAGAGAAAAAAAGTAGAAGTAACTCAGTATTTAATATGCAAGGCAATTCTTCTGTGAATGCATGACATATGCTAACTTATCACCACTGTTGTCGCTGAACATCATCATATTGCATAAACAATTTAATAGTTAAAAAGATTTGAAAAAATGTTGCTAAAATAATCAAACTACAAATGTTTGGGCTAAGTTTCTTTGTTTTATAACCTACTGCAAATTCAAGAATTTTGAGTTTTACATGCATGCATCTGTGTTTACACTTAATTACATACTGTAACACATCAGTCTTTTTTAACCAGGGTGCCTTGAGGTTCCTTCAGAGGTGCCTTGGCAAGATGCCTAAAAACTGCCCAAAAATGTATACAAGCCAGCAGGTGGTTCAAACCTACCTTTTAATTACACAAAACCACAGGTTTTTATTGTGCTCTTCTCTCTGTCAACACTGGGGTCACATTAGCTGAGTGATAGAGAGAAACTGAGGGAGAGGAAAAACCCTGGAATACAAGTTGGTACTAGTGTGCAAAAGTGCATTTGCTTTGTAAGAATAAATCACCTCTAATGTTGGGTGCCCTATGTGTGTGGATGCTGCCGAATTATGTAAAACTATTAGAATTGTTTTTTACATTTTAGAATGGGGTGCCCTGAGACTGTCCATCATTTTAAAGGGTGCCTTGAGACTATCCATAATTTTAAAGGGTGCCTTGAAATTGTCCATCATTTTAATGTGTGCTTTGACTGAAAAAAGGTTGCAAAACATTGCTGTAGATCAGTGGTTCTCAACCCTGTCCTCATGTACCCCAACAGACCATGTTTTGGGAATTTCTCTATAAGATAAAATAGCTGTCCAAACTACCAAGCCATTGACTCTGATTTAAAGCACCTGTGCAAGATAAAGGAAATTCTGCAAACATGGCCTGTTGGGGGTACTTGAGGACAGGGTTGAGAACCACTGCTGTAGATGATACATTGTTGGTCTGGTCTGTTCTGTCTGTGCCACATCCATGATATAATACATTACATCAAAAGAAGTATGCATATAAGAAAAATATAGTCAACAGAAATATGTATTAAAAATAACTTCAGCTGGGATAAAATCATAAGTAAATATATTTTTGCACTTACTTTATTAGGGAAGACCATGGACTTTAGAAAAATAGCAACCAACTGCATAAAAATGCTTTCTGTTTTGGGGCATACAAGACTTTATCAATCAATGGGATGTAGAAAAATGTAAAGAGCAAAATTGCTAGCCCTCTTTCTGAACAGATAACTACAAGCATATCTACATTATACAAATAACAGATGAGACACTGAATATCTACAGATATTATTTTTCACTTTAACCCACTATTACTTTTTACTTTTATGTTAGACTCCCCCTCTATCCAGAGCAGGCTATTCAGGTTCTAATGGAAAAATGTATTGGATTTCCAAGCATAAGGCCTCATGCACACTGGGCATTTAGCTTGGTGCATGAGATATTTATGTTTTGGTGCGAGTGGAAGGCACAGGTGCATTGTCCTGCCCCACAGCTGGTAGCATGTAAAACTCTATGAATGGCTGAACGCTGATGGGGGTGGATGTTGGCCTGAGTGGTACTAGCATTTAGAGCAGAAAGCACTCTGGATCAAAGCCCAGAAGGCAGCCTGCTTGCTTTTCAGGCATTTGTTCCTGGTTACATGCTGCCCTAGACAATAATACCACTCAGAGCACCATTCAGCTGCAGCTGTTTTCAGCCTCTCATATAATTCTACAGGTTGCTGGCTGTAGGGCTGGACAGTGCTCCTGTGTCATTTGGGCCACACCGAAATGCAGTTTTCATGCAGTCTTTTTTTTTTAAACAGTTGCTGTGTACTTTAACAACTGCTGTGAGAGCATTTCTCCTGATTCAAATCATCCTTATCTCATAGTGGATAGTGGAGATGCTAGACGTGGGCTTAAGGAAATGTTTTTCTTAGTTTTTGAAGCTGGAAGACTTTGTAAAATATATAATTTCGTTCTGTTATATTTGTTAATTTGTTTTCAGATAATTTGTTATTTCTGTCGAGTATAGATATTTGTTATAACACATTGCTTTGCGTTATTGTTTAATTGTTTCCTTTTCAGATAATTTGTTATTTATGTATGTATATATATTTGTGACAACGATTCGCAGTTCGGAAAGTCATTTGTTTAATGAATCCTTTGACACACACGCAATGAAAATATCTCTTCTCCTATGCTCAAATACAATACAACACCCTTCTCACTCTGTCCTCAGAAATGCACTTTAGAAGTAACCCAACCTCCAGCACCAAATTAATTAATTGATTGGACTGTAAGATTTACTCCAAGTTGACCTTTTGTTTCATTAGACCTTTAATGAATTAACGAACCATTGCAAATTCATTTTGTTATTTTCTTTATAATTTCTTTCGTATTAGTTGAAATTCGTTATTATTTTTGCAAAAATGCAAAATTCGGCTGAATTTTGATTAGTTACTAGAGTTGAGCGAACACCTGGACGTTCGGGTTCTGCTGGTCCGTCCGAACTTCGGGACAAAGTCCGGGTCCGGGTCCGGACGGAACCCGAACGATCGCACGGACAACGAACCCCATTGAAATCAATGGGGACCCGAACTTTTAGGCACAAAAATGGCTGTAGGAAAGTCCTGGAAAGCCCCAGAGGGCTGCAAAAGGAAGTAAAATGGGGGTAAGGGTAGGGCAAGTGCCCTACAAAAAAATGGGGACAGGGAAATAACTTTAAATATTTTTAAAAAAATAAAAACTTAAAAAATGCAAAAATGGAGGTGAATGTGGATCATCTTCAAACTGTGTCTGAAAAGTATTAATTAACAGTAGAAGCCATATAACTGTTCTAAAATCATCTTCAAACTAGGACAAGTGCCCTACAAAAAATGGGTAGGGAAAATAAATTAAAATCAAATTTAAAAAATGGGAAGGGGGGTGGATGTGGAGTAGGAGTCTAGAGGTTGACTAGGCCGTGACCGTTTAAGTGGCGGTGGTAGAGGAGTAGGAGGTCTGTCTCTTA
>BLSH010247668.1:282875-303448 GCA_018402905.1 Glandirana rugosa
AATTGTTGGCGGGGTATCTGTTAACTGCAGATGTCCCGCCAACGAGTGGTAAATAGATGGTGGGGGGAGTATTTTGTCACTAGGCAGCGCTGTGGGCATTACACATTGCCCACAGCGCTGCAGCACCACCTCTCTCCCCCCTCTCTCCTCTCACACTGCAGAGGAGAGGAGAGACAAGCCGGCTTGTTTACATGTGATCGCGCCGTCATTTGATGGCGCGATCACGTGGTGAAAGGCCGCGCACAGCAGCCATTCACCCCGATCCGTGATCAGTCGGGTCCCCCGGACCCGACGGTCACGGATGTTCCCGTGTGCGCGCCCCAGGGGGCGCGCGGGAAGCGCGATTCTGGGAGGACGTCAATAGACGTCCTCCCAGAATTAAGCAACCGCCCTGTAGACGTCAATTGTCTATGGGGCGGTTGTTAAGCGGTTAAATAAACATATAGAAAAAGACTAAGCAAACAGGTAAAATGCAATGTTTCTCCTGCTTGTGATGTTTACTTCATAATGTTAATAGAGCTAATGAATGGTTAAAATTAGTATATAGTACAAAAAAACAACCATGTGATGTGAAATTAAATTCATGAGTTTGCCAGGGTAATATATGCTTGTTATCTTTTTTACTGATTTATATTTAGTTCCAAATTGTTTAATAGGACACTTAACACAAAGAGACATGCTTTTGTTTTTGTGACAGTGGGCCCTATTCACAGAACTAGATTGCATGTGGCATTTAGGTGTTTTCCCAAATACAGTAAAACCTCGGATTACAAGTCATGCGAGTAACGAGCATTTTGAAATACGAGCAGTTTTTGTTTAAAATTAGGACTCAGTTTGCGAGTGCTGCCCGGAAGCATTTGGAAATACTCGGAAATACCTAAAGTGTAAACACTTCCTGAGCATTTCCGAATGTTTTGGCCATTTCCAAGCCTCACCAGTGCCACCACACCTCTGGCCACATATGGTATTGCACACACCATTGACAAACAGTGCTGTGGAACAAATTAACTGAGTTACCATTGTTTCCTATGGGGAAACAAGCTTTGATATACCAGCGCTTTGGATTACAAGCATTCTCATGGAACGGATTATGCTCATAATCCAAGGTTCCACTGTACCCACATTTATCATATATGTTGCCGCGCTAACATAGTGAAAATATATTGCTAAAAACAAAACTCCATACCAAAATGGAATCTAGCAAAGGTAAATAGAGCACATGAATTAGTCCAAATCCAATGTGCAGTAGGTCTTGAGTAGAGTTGTGGGAACCCGAACTGTAAAGTTCGGATTCGTACAGGACTTTAGGGTGTCCGTGTCCTGAACCCGGATATTTGAGAAAAAGTCTGGGTTTGGGTATTTTTTCACACCTGTTAAATAGCTGCAGGGCAGCCAATCAACAAGCATTTCACTCATTTGCCCTTAGAAGCCATCACAGCCATGCCTACTAATGGCATGGCTGTGATTGGCCAGTGCATCATGTGACCCAGCCTCTATATAAGCTGGAGTCACGTAGTGCTGCATGTCACATCATCTCATACTAGTGTAGGGAGAGGATGCTGCTGTGAGGGACAGATTAGCTTTAGAAAATCATCTCATACTAGTGTAGGGAGAGGATGCTGCTGCTGCTGCTGTGAGGGACAGATTAGCTTTAGAAAATCATCTCATACTAGTGTAGGGAGAGGATTCTGCTGCTGCTGTGAGGGACAGCTTACCTTTAGAAAATCTGTTAAAAACAGTGATGTATTGGTGGGTGGGTGCTAGAGGAGATTTTTGTTTGCTAGAGTACATTTTGTTTGCTAAGCAAAGTGCCTCATATAAAACCTAAGCAATTTTTCTGTTTGTTAGGTGGGCGCTTGCAGCCATTTTTGCAAGTGCAGTGCACTTGCAACTGCTTGTGTGTCAGGGACACTACTTTAATCTTGTCCTGCTAGTTCAGTTGGCAACATTTTGTCATATTTAAATACTGCTTTTACATTGCAGTTAGACAAAAAAAAACATTTTTTTTGTGCAAAATATTAAATTTGCGGCTAACGGGGCATTGCTTGCACAAAATTAAAAAGTGCGTCTACATTGCTGGTTTTAAAAAAAAATACTCTAAATACTACATTTGCGGCCAGCGGTGCATTTCTTGTACAAAAATAAAAAGTGCGTCTACATTGCTAGTTTTAAAAAAAATATTCTAAATACTACATTTGCGGCCAGCGGTGCATTTCTTGGACAAAAATAAAAAGTGAGTCTACATTGCTGGTTTAAAAACAAAGAATAATAAATAGTGCTACATAGTACATTTGCACCTTGCTGTGCATTTCTTGCACAAAATTAAAAAGTGTGTCGACATTGCTAGTTTAAAAAAAAATAAAAAATAGGGCTACATAGTACATTTGCACCTTGCTGTGCATTTCTTGCACAAAATTAAAAAGTGCGTCTACATTGCTGGTTTAAAAAAAAAGAATAATAAATAGTGCTACATAGTACATTTGCACCTTGCTATGCATTTCTTGCACAAAATTAAAAAGTGCGTAGACATTGCTGGTATAAAAAGAAAAAAAAAATAGCGCTACATAGTACATTTGCACCTTGCTGTGCATTTCTTGCACAAAATTAAAAAGTGCGTCTACATTGTTAGTTTAAAAAAAAAAGAATAATAAATAGTGCTACATAGTACATTTGCACCTTGCTGTGCATTTCTTGCAAAAAATTAAAAAGTGTGTCGACATTGCTGGTTTAAAAAAAAAAAAAATAGTGCTACATAGTACATTTGCACCTTGCTGTGCATTTCTTGCACAAAATTAAAAAGTGCGTCTACATTGCCGGTTAAAAAAATAATATAAATTTGTGCTAAATAGTACATTTGCGTCCAGAATGAGGAGAGCGTCAAATAAGGGATGTGGTCATGGTCATGGTGCTGCTGGTGCTGCTGGTATTGGTGGTGTTGGTGAAGCTCCTGTTGCAAGGAGAGGACGTGGTCGATCTGTGCCAGCTACACACACAAGTGAAACATCTTCCTCAGGTGCGAGTAGCCGACAGAACCTTCAACGTTATATGGTAGGCCTGAATGACGCTCGATGAATGGTGAGGCTAGAACAAATACAGGCGATAGTAGATTGGGTGGCTGACAATGCCTCCAGTTCCTTCACATTGTCTCCCACCCGGTCCCTTTATAAAAGCTCAGAGTTGGCACCTGAACACCATGGCCATCTGTCTTTCACCTCAGCCCCTTGTAAATCAGCCAAGCAGTCTGAGCCCCAAGTCATGCAGCAGTGTCTTATGCTTTTTGATGACTCTGCTGGTGTGCTTTCCGTGGGCCATCCACATAGCCCTGCTCCAGAAGTGGAAGACATTGAGTGCACCGATGCCCAACCACTTCTGTTTCAGGATGAGGACATGGAAACACCACCGCAGCACGTCTCTGATGATGATGAAACACAGGCGCCAACTGCTGCGGCTTTCTACAGTGTGCAGACTGACAAGGAGGGCAGTGGTGAAGAGTCGTGGAAGATGGCCTCACAGCCATTGGTATACTTAACCACTTGCCGACCGCAGTCTGACGGCGACAGAGTGGCTCGTTATCACAAACCGCCGTCATACGGCGGTGGCTGCAATAACTAGTGTTGTGAGCGCACGCTCACGTGCTCACTATGTCCGGGGGGGCCAGGGAGCGGGTAGGGCGGACTTTATCGCCGTCGGCTACCCGCGATGGCCCCCCCACAGTGAGAGAATGGAGGTCCGTGTAAGTAAACACAGAACTCCGTTCTCATAGAGGGGGAAGGGCGGTGATCACAGCCTTCCTCTATATGGAATCTGTGATCACCCCCTTCCCCAGCCAGCCCAGCCCACACACAGTTAGAACACACACAGGGAACACAGTTAACCCTTACAGCACCCTCTGCAGGTTAACCCCTTCACTGCCAATGGCATTTACACAGTAATCAGTGCATTTTTATAGCACTGATCGCTGTATAAATGCTAATGGTTCCAAAAAAGTGTCAAAATGGTCCGACATGCCCGCTGCAATATCGCAGTACCGATAAAAATTGCAGATCACTGCCATTACTAGTAAAAAAAATAAAATAAAAACCCCAGAAATGAATTCTCATCGCCCGTAAACACGGCAACTTTTGTGCAAACCAATCAATAAACAGCGATTGCGACTTTTTTTTACCAAAAATATGAGGAAGAATCTAAATCGGCCAAAACCGATGGAAATTTTTTTTTTTTATATTTTCTTTTGGATTTGTATTTAAGCAAAAAGTAAGAAATTTGGGTTTTTTTTGCAAAATTGTTGCTCTTCTTTTGTTTATAACGGCGATCAGAAATGATGCAGAGGTGATCAAATACCACCAAAAGAAATCTCTATTTGTGGTAAAAAAGGGAAGAAAATTTTGTTTGGGTAAAATGTTGCATGACCGCGCAATTGTCAGTTAAAGCGATGCAGTGCCGAATCGCAAAATGTGCTCTGGTCCTAAAGTGGGAAATCCTTCCGGGGCTGAAGTGGTTAAGTGAACTAATTTTTTTTTTTTTTATAGAATGTAAGTCTTTATTGGAATTTGTAACAGGAGAAACATGAAAAATAAACCATGGTACATTTTATATGGAAAAAGTGAACCCGTGCTAGAACATCTCTGGGTTTGTCTGCAGATAGTGATCTTTGTTTTTTTTTAATATGGCTCAATATTTTGGGGGCTACCCCAATTAGAAAAAAACAAACAAACAAACAAAAAACAGTGTTGGCTGCCTCCTTATCCTCCACCGCCACTTCCACCTACACCGCCACGGTCACAGCCTCCTCAACCTCCTACTCCACATCCACCTCCTCCTTTTTTATTTTATGTGATTTTAAGTAATTTCCCTATCCACATTTGTTTGTAGGGCACTTGTCCTACTCTTACTCCCATTTTGCTTCCTTTTGCAGCCCTCTAACTCTTTCCAGGACTTTCTTAGAGCCATTTTAGTGCCCAAAAGTTCGGGTCACCATTGACTTCAATGGGGTTCGGGGTCAATTTCGGGGCCGAACTCAAACTTTTTTGCGAAGTTCGGCCGAACCCACCGAACCCGAACATCCAGGTGTCCGCTCAACTCTAGTCTTGAGGAAAAAATCATTGATATTGTGCAGAGATCGTGCTACTCCATTAATGTAGTTTCCACGTGAGCCATCATCAATGTAAGAAATGCACTCTTACCAGACTGAAATGACCCCACTACAGAGTTTCTCTCCAAGATTAGTAAGGACAGTGGTGACCATATGTATAATAGAATATCCACATGGAATCAAAGCAAGGAAAGCCACCAGGGTAAATTGGCTAAAAACTTTCATGTAAACACATGATACACATTTTACTCACATGATAAAATAGGTTAAGTGCATAAAAAGTCACAATTTTAAGCTGCACGGCAAAAGGTCCCAACGCCAAAGAAGCGTGGCAGTGTCGCATGCGTAGGTTCTGGTCAAACCTACATTGGCACTGATGATCCACTGATAGGGTGGCACTGATGAGCACTCACTGATGGCACTGTAGGGCACTGGTGTGCATTGTAGGAAACTGATGGCACTGTAGGTCACTGATGAGCACTGATAAGCACTCACTGATGGCACTGGTGTACACTGTAGGGCACTGATGTGCACTTATGGCACTGATAAGCAATTACTGATTGGCACTGATGTGCACTGTAGGGCACTGATGAGTACTGTAGTGGCACTGTATGGCATTGTTGAGCACTGTAGTGGCACCATAGGGCACTGATGAGCACTGCAGTGGCACGTAGTGGCACTAATGAGCAGTGTAGTGTCACTGATGTGCACTGTAGTGGCACTGATGAGCACCGTTGTGGCACTATAGGGCACTGATGAGCACTGTACTGGCACTGATGGCACTGTAGGGCACTGTAGTGGCACTGTGGCACCGATGGCACTGTAGTGGCATTGATGGCACTGTAGGGGCAATGTAATGGCACTGTGATCGCACTGATGAGCAGTGTAGTGGCACTGATGAGCACTGTAGTAGCACTGTAGTTGCACTGATGGCACTGTAGGGGCAACAATGGCACCGTAGGAGCACTGTATTGGCACTGATAGCACTGTAGGGGCACTGAGATGGCACTGTAGGGGTACTGTCATGGCACTGATGGCACTGTAGGTGCAATGATGGCACTGTAGGGGCACTGTGATGGAACTGTAGGGGCAATGTGATGGCACTGATGACACTGTAGGGGCACTGATATCACTGTAGTGGCACTGATCAGCACTGTAGTGGCACTGATGGCACTCAGGCTCTTGCCAACCCACGCTGTTGTGGTTTTTCTCTCTCCTCACACCAATAAAACGTGTGAAGACAGGAGAGAGAAACACTGCAGCAGCGTGAGCTGAACCGGGCATGATCCCGGTCTGTTGATAAAGTGATCGCTCCGTCATTGGACAGAGTGATCACGTGGTAGAGGGCCACTGTCATTGGCCCTTTACCCCATTCCACGATGCACTGGGTCCCCGTGAACCTAGCGATCATGGACACTTCCTCAGAAGCGCATGCACAAAAGGCCATCATATGACGGCCTCCCAGAACTAGTCGGCTGCACTGTAGCCATCATTCAGCTACAGTGCAGTCGACAAGTGGTTATGGAACCGGCAGCCACTGGCATCCTTAACCTCCCTGGCGGTATGACTGAGTCTGGAATTTATTGCTGAAAGCGGTACAATTATTTTGCATGAAAATTTGGCGTTTTATATTGTAGGCCTGTAATTCTTAGGAATAACTCACTTAAATCTGTCCAAACAACAGTCTAGTAGACATCCTGGGTATGAAAAAGTTTGAAAAATTAAATCATAAATTATAATATAATAAATAACTAAAAATAATTATCAAAAATAATAATATAATAGTAATAAAATGTATTCAATAATGTAATCAAACCAAAAACGCAGAAATTTGCTCAGTTGCAGAATTGTCGCTGTCGTCACTTTCAGTTTCTGATGATAAATTTCCTCAAAAATCAGTATGACTCAATTCTGCAAATGATTCTTATTTACTATCGCTGTTTTCTAGTTGATCAAAAAACACTTTTGACGTAAAGGGACACTTTTTGGCTGCCATGGACATTCTCATGTTTCCAGGCAGAAAGAATGACATTTATTATATAAAAGTGCATGCAGGGCTCTGGGCAAACCACTAGGGACAAAGGGGATGTGTAATGATTTCATACAGTAATGTAATCTATAAGATTACAGTGTACTGTATGTATAGTGTGTGTTTCACTTTTTGAATTTCCCACCGGTCTCCGTCCCCATGCGACGCGACGCTCGCAGGGAACGGAGCCCGGCACACAGAGAGCGGCGGACACAGCCCGCAGACACGGCGGGGGACATCGCTGGATCCAGGGGACAAGGTGAGTAGCGCTGCCTGGATCCAGTGATGCAAGCCCGAGTGTGGCTCGGGGTTACCGCTCTTGGTACTGAAAATCCACCCCGAGCCACACTCGGGAATTCCGTCAGGGAAGTTAACAACCAGTAAACAACATGGTTGTTAAGGAGCGGTTAGCCACCATATCCTTACAGAAGTACAGCCAAAGCTCGTTTGGCTGTACTTCGCCTGTGGATCCCAGGAGTGCAGTTCTCTCTGCACTCCTGTGAACTGAAGTCCACTCTCTGCTGACGTCACGGAGTCAGTCCAGGCTCAGGCTCATCACAATGCCCGAGGGTATGGATTAAGGTTGGATTAAGGGCCAGGATTTTAAGGGAAACTCCAGACCAATATTAAAAAAAAAGCATGGGATCCCCAAAATCCATACCAGACCCTTTACCCAGGAAAGCAGCCCGGCAGGTCCCGAAAAGAGAGGAGGAGTGAGCATCCCTTTCCTCCTGAACCATACCCCCTAAGCACCTTGTCCCTTGTAATAAATAATACAACATATTACATATTCAGTACTGACCCTCATAGGTATGAAATGTAACAAATAAAGCCGCTTTATTAAAACCAGATACAACAGGGACTTGCTGCCATGTTCTTCCACATGAATGTACTGAGGGGGTTTTAGAATGGACATTATACATCTCACCAGAGTTCCCTGTGCATTTGCTGACAGGATTTCCTGCACTGACAGGTTTCCCTCTCAGGACCCCCTCTTTTCCTAGTGGACTGTTTAGAAAGTTAATAGAGAAGAAACTTTGCACCTTCTCTGGAGAAGGCACCAATGCAGATCAAATAAGGGACTTGATACAAGACAGTATTTGACATCGCTGGGAGTAAGTACTAGTAACATTGAAAACAATACTATGTTATTTAAAAATGTGTCTTTGTGTTTATTTAGTTTTACTTTTATACATCCATGCACCATGAACTAGTAAGAGTTCCTCAAAGCAACCCCTACAATCCATACCTTATCTTAGACTAGGATCTGGTATGGATTTAAAGGGGACCCCGGGTAAAAAAAAATTAAGAAAAGCCATGGGGTTGATTTACTAAAACTGGAGAGTGCAAAATCTGGTTCAGCTGTGTATGGTTGCCAGTTTCTAACTTCAGTTTATTCAATAAAGCTTTGACAAAAAAAACTGGAACCTGTACCAGATTTTGCACTCTCCAATTTTAGTAAATCATCTCCATTGTGTCCTCCCCGAAATCCATACAGCACCCTTATCCAGACATGCAGCCAAGAAAAAGTACCCTTTATTCATTCATGTAGTGGGGGAAGATATTTGGAGCCCCCTTTCTTTTTTTTTTAAATATTTTATTTAGTGGTATGCGACATACAAAAATGTGTTGGTAACTTCACAGAATAAGCAGTCTGGGCAATATAGCTTATAAGTGTTTGGTTACAGAATGTTACCCAGCTGATATGTTAACAGATAATGCAATTAACAATGTAGGAAGAAAAATAATTCCCATACATATACATTCATTAGTATTTGAGGGAAGAATAAAGTAGCGTAACCTACTTGAGTCAGGGCATACCGATTTTATATTTTAGAACATATAAAAAAGAGAGAATCCAGAAAAAAGGGAAGAAAGAAGGGGGGTGAAGAAAAGCAGGAGGTGAAGGAGAAAAAAAAGGGGGGGACGAGAGGAGGATGATTTTATAGGAAGGGGGAGGGGGGAGATCCCTCCTAGGAGGCGAGGAGTGCCCATGTCTCACTGAGCGGTGTACTCAAGGGCTGTGAGCTCTGGCTTCCGAGTATCGTTAAAGCTGAGCTACAGTATCTCACAAAAGTGAGTACACCACTCACATTTTTGTAAATATTTTATTATATCTTTTCATGTGACAACACTGAAAAAATGACACTTTGCTACAATGTAAAGTTGTGAGTGTACAGCTTGTATAACAGTGTAAATTTGCTGTCCCCTCAAAATAACTCAGCACACAGCCATTAATGTCTACACGGCTGACAACAAAAGTGAGTACACCCTAAGTGAAAATGTCCATATTGGGCCCAATTAGCCATTTTACCTCCCTGTTGCCATGTGACTCATTAGTGTTACAAGGTCTCAGGTGTGAATGGGGAGCAGGTGTGTTAAAGTTGGTGTTATCTCTCTCGCGCTCTCATACCAGTCACTGGAAGTTCAACATGGCACCTCAAGGCAAAGAACTCTCTGAGGATCTGAAAAAAAGAATTGTTGCTCTACATAAAGATGGCCTAGGCTAAACAAAGATTTCCAAGACCCTGAAACTGAGTTGTAGCATGGTGGCCAAGACCATACAGCGGTTTAACAGGACAGGTTCCACTCAGAACAGGCCTTGCCATGGTTGACCAAAGAAGTTGAGTGCACATGCTCAGTGTCATATCCAGAGGTTGTCTTTGGGAAATAGACATATGAGTGCTGCCAGTATTGCTGCAGAGGTTGAAGGGGTGGGGGGTCAGCATGTCAGTGCTCATTCGCCGCACCCTGCATCAAATTGGTCTGTATGGCAGTCATCCAAGAAGGAAGCCTCTTCTAAAGATGATGCACAAGAAAGCCTGCAAACAATTTGCTGAAGACAAGCAGATTAAAGACTGATGGATGGATTACTAGAACCATTTCCTGTGGTCTGATGAGACCAAGATAAACTTATTTGGTTCAGATGGTGTCAAGCGTATGTGGCGGGAACCAGGTAAGGAGTACAAAAAGACAAGTGTGTCTTGCCTACGGTCAAGCATCGTGGTGGGAGTGTCATGGTCTGGGGCTGCGTGAGTGCTGCCAGCACTGGGGAGCTACAGTTCATTGAGGGAACAATGAATACCAACATGTACTGTGACATGCTGAAGCAGAGCATGATCCCCTCCCTTGGGAGACTGGGCCACAGGGCAGTATTTCACCATGATAACGACCCCAAACACACCTCCAAGATGACCACTGCCTTGCTAAAGAAGCTGAGGGTAGAGGTTATGGTCTGACCAAACATGTCTCCATACCTAAACCCTATTGAGCATCTGTGGGACATCCTCAAACGGAAGGTGGAGGAACGCAAGGTCTCTAACATCCACCAATTCCGTGATGTCATCATGGAGGAGTGGAAGAGGACTCCAGTGGCAACCTGTGATGCTCTGGTGAACTCCATTCCAAAGAGGGTTAAGGCAGTGTTGGAAAATAATGGTGACCACACAAAATATTGACACTTTGGGCCCAATGGGGACATTTTCACTTAGAGGCGTACTCACTTTTATTGCCAGCGGTTTAGACATTAATGGTTGTGCGTTGCGTCATTATAGAAAAGTGTCATTTCTTTAGTGTTGTCACATGAAAAGATATAATAAAATATTTACAAAAATGTACTCACTTTTGTGAGATACTGTATATATTGCTAAGGACTGAGAAGTGAAAGAGGTCCCAATAAAACCATCTGGTCTTATGTTCCTCAGATTTATCCCTGATGGTAGTGGTCAGGTCTTTCATCTGCTCAATATCATTGACCCTTGCGAGCCATTGGGCTACTGAGGGGGCAGACTGCTGCTTCTATTGGCTAGGTATACAGGCCCGAGCAGCATTGAGAAGGTGTCTAACCACTTGACCACTAGGCACTTAAACCCCTTTAACAACCAGATCATTTTTCAGCTTACAGTGCTCTCACATTTTGAATGACAATTACTCAGTCATGCAACACTGTACCCATATGAAGATTTTGTCCTTTTTTTCACACAAATAGAGCTTTATTTTGGTGGTATTTAATCTAATATTTAATATTTATTTTTTGCGCTATAATTAAAAAAAACCCAGAAAATTTTGTAAAAAAAAATGCATTTTTCTTTGTTTCTGTTATACAATTTTGCAAATTAGTATTTTTTTCTGCATACATTTTGGCCAAAATTTATACTGCTACATATCTTTGGTAAAAAAAAAAATAGTGTATATTATTTGGTCTTTGTGAAGGTTATAGAGTCTACAAGCTATGGTGCCAATCACTGAATATTGATCACACCTGATGTACTGATGGCCTATCTCATTTCATGACCCCTTTTTGGAAAGTAGACATTCCAAGGTATTCATTAAGAGGCATGGTAAATTTTTTGAAGTTGTAATTTTTTCCCATAATTCTTTGCAAAATGAATATTTTTTTTTTCACAAAATTGTCATATGTTAACAGGTTATTACGTCTTAAACTTTTGAAGGTCCTGGAGTACCAGGACAATGGAAACGCCCAAAAATGTCCCCATTTTGGAAAGCAAATGCCCCAACGTATATTCTAGGAGGCATAGTGAGTCTTTTGGACATGTCATTTTTCCACAAGTTTTTGGAAAATGTGGAAAGAAAATGAAAACGCAATTTTTTTTACACAAAGTTGTCCATTTATCCAATAACACACAGCATGTACCTAGCAAAAATTACACCCCAAAATATATTCTGCTACTCCTTCCGAGTATGGTGATACCACATGTGCGACACTTTTACACAGCCAGGCCACATACAGAGGCCCAACATGCAGGGAGCACAGTCAGGTGTTCTAGGGGCATACATTTAAAATCTAATTTGATTACCTTTTACAATATTGTGAGGCACTGTGGTGGCATGGATAGGCACTGTAGTAGCATGGATGGGCAGTGTAGTGGCATGGATGGGCAGTGTAGTGGCACGGATGGGCACTGTAGTGGCATGGATGGACACTGTAGTAGCATGGATAGGCACTGTAGTGGCATGGATGGGCACTGTAGTGGCACAGATGGGCACTGTAGTGGCACAGATGGGCACTGTAGTGTCATGGATGTGTCATGGATGAGAACTGATGTGGTATGGATGAGCATGAATGAGGCGCAAATAAACCATGGATGGGTATGGTTGAGCCGCACCGGGAAGCGCATTCATGGGAGGACGTCATAGTACGCCCTCCCAGTGTTAAGCAACCGCCCTGTAGCCATCATTTGACTATAGGGTGGTTGTTAACTGGTTAAGAAGGGATTTAATGGTGGTATTTAATCACCACTGGGATTTTTATTTTTTGCGCTATAATTAAAAAAAGACTGAAATTTTTGTTAAAAAAAGCATTTTTCTTTGTTTCTGTTTTACAATTTTGCTAATAAGTAATTTTTCTTCATAAATTTTGGCCAAAATTTATACTGCTACATATCTTTGAAAAAAAAAGGAATTAGTGTATATTATTTGGTCTTTGTAAAGGTTATAGAGTCTACAAGCTATGGTGCCAATCACTGAATATTGATCGCACCTGATGTACTGATGGCCTATCTCATTTCTTTTGACCCTAACAAGCCAGGAAAGTACAAATACCCCTCAAATGACCACTTTTTGGAAAGTAGAAATTCCACGGTATTTAGTAAGAGGCATGGTAAATTTTCTGAAGTTGTATTTTTTTCCCACAATTCTTTGCAAAATGAAGATTTTTTTTTCACAAAATTGTCATATATTAACAGGTTATTTCTGACACCCAGCATATGCATAACCCAAATGACACCCCAAAACACATTCTACTACTCCTCCTGAGTATGGCGATACCACATGTGTGAGACTTTTACACAGTCTGGTCACATAGAGAGGCCCAACATGCAAGGAGCACCATCAGGCATTCTGGAAGCATAAATTACACATATCATTTCTTGACTGTCTTGCACTTTTGAAGGTCCTGGAGCACCAGTAGAATGGAAACGACCAAAAAATGACCCCATTTTGGAAAGCAAACACCCCAACGTTTATTCTAGGAGGCATAATGAGCCTTTTGAAGATGCAATTTTTTTCCACAAGTTTTTGGAAAATGTGGAAAGAAAATGAAAACACATTTTTTTTTAAACAAAGTTGTCCATTTATCCAATATTTCTAACACACAGCATGTACCTGGCAAAAATTACATGCCAAAATATATTGTGCTACTCCTTCCGTTTATGGTGATACCACATGTGTGACACTTTTACACAGCTTGGCCACATACAGAGGCCCAACATGCAGGGAGCACAGTCAGGTGTTCTAGGGGCATACATTTCAAATCTAATTTGACTACCTTTTACAATATTGTGAGGCACTGTGGTGGCATGGATAGGCACTGTAGTGGCACGGATGGGCAGTGTAGTGGCATGGATGGGCAGTGTAGTGGCACAGATGGGCACTGTAGTGGTATGGATGGGCACTGTAGTGGCATGGATAGGCACTGTAGTGGCATGGATGGGCACTGTAGTGGCACAGATGGGCACTGTAGTAGCACAGATGGGCACTGTAGGGGCATGGATGTGTCATGGATGAGAACTGATGTGGTATGGATGAGCATGAATGAGGCACAAATAAGCCATGGATGGGGATGGATGAGCCCTGCCAGAAAGCGCGTTCATTGGAGGACGTCATAGTACGCCCTCCCAGAGTTAAGCAACCGCCCTGTAGCCATCATTTGACTATAGGGTGGTTGTTAACTGGCTAAGAAGGGATTTAATGGTGGTATTTAATCACTGCTGGGTTTTTTATTTTTTGCGCTATAATTAAAAAAAGACCGAACATTTTGTAAAAAAATGCATTTTTCTTCATTTCTGTTATACAATTTTGCAAATTAGTAATTTTTTTTCATAAATTTTGGCCAAAATTTATACTGCTACATATCTTTGGTAAAAAAAAATGAATTAGTGTATATTATTTTGTCTTTGTGAAGGTTATAGACTCTACAAGCTATGGTGCCAATCACTCAATATTGATCACACCTGATGTACTGATGGCCTATCTAATTTCTTGAGACCCTAACAAGCCAGGAAAGTACAAATACCCCCACATTTCCTCTTTTTGGAAAGTAGACATTCCAAGGTGTTTAGTAAGAGGCATGGTACATTTTTTGCTGTTGTAATTTTTTCCCACAATTCTTTGCAAAATGAAGATTTTTTTTTCACAAAATTGTCATTTGGTAACAGGTTATTTCTCACACCCAGCATATGCATACCACAAATTACACCACAAGACACATTCTACTATTCCTCCTGAGTATGGCGATACCACATGTGTGAGAATTTTACACAGCCTGGCCACATACAGAGGCCCAACATCCAGGGAGCACCATCAGGCGTTCTAGGAGCATAAATTACACATATAATTTCTTGACTATCTCTTGCACTTTTGAAGGTCATGGAGCACCAGGACTATGGAAACGACCAAAAAAATTACCCCATTTTGGAAAGCAAACACCCCAACGTATATTCTATTAGGCATAATGAGTCTTTTGAACATGTCATTTTTTCCACAAGTTTTTGGAAAATGTGGAAAGAAAATGAAAACGCATACACAAAGTTGTCCATTTATCCAATATTTCTAACACACAGCATGTACCTAGCAAAAATTACACCTCAAAATATATTCTGCTATTCCTTCCGAGTATGGTGATACCACATGTGTGACACTTTTACACAGCCTTGCCACATACAAAGACCCAACATGCAGGGAGCACCATCAGGTGTTCTAGGGGCATACATTTCAAATCTAATTTGACTACCTTTTACAATATTGTGAGGCACTGTGGTGGCATGCATAGGCACTGTAGTGGCATGGATAGGCACTGTAGTGGCATGGATGGGCAGTGTAGTGGCATTGATGGGCACTGTAGTGGCACGGATGGGCACTGTAGTGGCATGGATGTGTCACGGATGAGAACTGATGTGGTATGGATGAGTATGAATGAGGATGAGCCATGGATGGGGATGGATGAGCCATGGATGTGGATGGATGAGCATGGATGGGGATGACTGAGCATGAATGGGAATGACTGAGCATGGATGGGGATGACTGAGCATGGATGGGAGTGACTGAGCATGGATGGGGATGACTGAGCATGGATGGGGGTGACTGAGCCATGGATGGGGATGACTGAGCCACGGAAGGGATGACTGAGCATGGATGGAGATGACTGAGCACAGATGGGATAACTGACCATGGATAAGGATGACTGAGCATGAATGAGGATGGATGAGTATGGATGGGGATGACTGAGCATGGATGGGGATGACTGAGCATGGATGGGGATGGATGGGGATGGATGAGCACGGATGGGGATGGATGAGCACGGATGGGGATGACTGAGCACGGATGGGTATGGATGAGCACGGATGAGGATGACTGAGCACAGATGGTTATGACTGAGCATGAATGGGTGGGTGAGCACAGCTGGGTGGGTGAGCATGAATGGATGGGTGAGCATGGCTGGGTGGATAAGCACCGCTGGGTGGGTGAGCATGGATGGATGGCTGGGTGAGCATGGATGTATGGCTGGGTGAGCATGGATGTATGGCTGGGTGAGCATGGATGTATGGCTGGGTGAGGATGGCTGGATGGGTGAGCATGTCTGGGTGAGGATGACTGGATGGGTGAGCATGGATGGGTGAGGATTGGTGGGTGAGCATCAATGGGTGAGGATGGCTGGGTGGGTGAGCATGGATGACCGTCTGGGTGAGGATGCCTGGCTGGGTGAGGCTGGATGGATGGATGGTGGGGGTGCAGCCTGTCACATAGCAGCGCTGTGGGCACTACACATCTGCTCTCTCCCCCTCTCCTCTAACACTGCACTGATCGGTGTGGAGAGGGGAGAGAAAAGCCGAAACTTCTGCTGGCTTGTTTACATGTGAACGCTCTGTCATTTGACGGAGTGATCACATTATAAAAGGCTGCTGTGAGTGGCCATTCACCACGATCCGTGAAGCGCCGGGTCCACTGTCATCGATGTTCCCGGGTGCGTGCCCTAGGGACCGCATGGGAAGCGCGTTCATGGGAGGACGTCATAGTACGCCCTCCCACAGTTAAGCAACCGCCCTGTAGCCATCATTTGACTATAGGACGGTTGTTAACAGGTTAAGAAGGGATTTATGATAATTTTCTCGACATGGGAGTATAGTTTAATAGGACTGCTGCGGGGTCATTGGTCAGGGAGATGTCCGTAAATTTCTGGATGAGTCTCAGGACTGGTTGTCAGAAGGTCTGAAGTTTGGGGCAGTCTCAAAAGATATGGAGAATAGTACCTGGGTGTTGCTCACAGCGCCAGCAATGATCTGATTGATTAGGAAATATTTTGGCTAAAGTTGAAAGAGTTCGGTACCATTGCGTGGTTAGTTTATAAGAAGTTTTTTGATATTTACTACAAAGTGATTATTTTTGTGCAAAGAAAAGTATGCGTTCCTTTTGGGGTTCGGTAAATGTAGTCTGCAGGTCCCTTTCTCATTTCCCCAAGAAGGGGGGTCTGCGGTAGTGTGAAGGTCTAGCAAGATCTTGTATGCCAAAGAAAGTGAGCTGCGAATAGGGCCTTCGCTTTGACATAGTTCCTCGAATGAATGGAGCTGCCTATGAAAAAGCTCTGGTTTAGGCAAGGACCTAAGGAAGTTGGAGAGCTGAAGAGCTCTCCAGAAAACCGGTGTGATAAACATCTGTCCAGTCACTATGTTCTGGGAATCCATCCCGTGAGTCGCAGAAAGTGGGAAGCACATAATAACCCTTTTGGGGCTTGTGAAGTGAAGGCAGGATCCGATAGGCCCGGAGAGAATCCTAGGTGACCCTCATTGGGGATGGAAAGTTGGACACGGAAGCTAGTCTGAAGAACTTTCCGTCTCTGTGAGGGTGGGGCCAATCAACGGATGGGTAGTCAAGTGGGAGGTCTTTTGTTTTCCTGTCCAGTGTAATTCAGCCAGTGGAGCCTGGGCTGTCTCCTGCTCTAAGCTTACCTAGAGCTTTAGGTCCCAATGGTGGCACCAATCTACTACTCGTGTCATGTGCGTCACCGCATAGTATAGGGCAGGGTCTGGGAAGCCAATGCCACCCTTTAGTTTTGGTCTCAGCAGGAGCGCCCTACCAATACGTGGGTGTTTGTTGTGCCAAAGAAACCTAGTGAATGCAAAGCGTATAGCTTGGAAAAAGGACTGAGGCAGTCTTACAGGCAGGGCTTGAAATAAATATAGAAGCCTAGGCATCGCATTCATCTTTAGCACGTTACATCGGCCGAATCAGGATAAGGCAAGAGAGTACCATTTCTTAAGGTCTGAGGTTAGAGATGACAGGAAGGGCCGAAAATTCAAGGGATTGATATCATTTAAATTTGTGGGGATTCTGGTGCCCAGGTATTGAATTGAACGAATGGCCCATCTAAACGGAAATAAGGGGCGTAAGCCCTCTAAGGTTTGGTCTGGTAGAGAGACATTCAGTGCCTCAGAATTCTGAAGGTTAACCTTAAACTTGCAGAGGGTGCTGTATCGTTTCAATTCTTGCAGTAGTGAAGGCAACGACGTGACAGGTTTGGTGATGAAAAATAAAAGGTCGTCCGCATATGTTGCAACTTTGTGGTGATATTGAGATTGTACACTGCTAATACTTGGTACACACCATTTACCCTCACAGTAGCAGTAGGATTAGAGTATAGAGCTGATATCCAATCTAAGACAGGCTTGGGCATACCGGCTGTCCATAGGGTCTCTTGGAGAAACCCCCAGTCTACCCTGTCAAATGCCTTGTCGGCGTCCTTGGACAGGAGTAGAAGAGGGACGCTGGATCTTTTTACTTTCTCCATGACATTCAGCGTTCGTATAGTATTATCTCTTGCCTCTCGAGTATGTATGAAGCCAACTTGATCCTTCGCAATCAAATGTTGCACTAGATCATTTAGCCTGTTAGCTAAGATTTTTGTGAAGAGTTTTATATCACAATTTAGCAGGGAGATGGGCCTGTATCTACAACATAATAGCTGGTCCTTTCCTGGCTTTTGGAGTACCGAGATGGACGCTCTTAGCATGTCAGGGGGAATGCTATGCCCTTCCAAGATGGCGTTGAAGATCGTTATAAATTGTGGTGCGAGCTGGGTCTGGTATGTTTTGTAGTAAGGAAGCATAAAGCTGTTAGGCCCAGGGGCCTTCCCCGGCTGTGTTCCCGCCAAAGCGGAAGTGAATCCCTCTATCTTGAGTGGTTGTGATAACAGCTCCTGATCTTCCATAGTAAGGGAAGGGAGTTTGGCCTCCTGTAAGTATGCCTTGATGTTTGCTAGGGAGGAGGCTGTTGGGTTAGCGGAGTATGCTGGGTCCAAGTTGTACAACTTTAAGTAGAAATCTCGGAAAGTCACTGCCAAGTCTGGTGAGGCATGGATCTTGGTATCCGTGGGGACTAAAAGGGTAGGTATGTATGATTGTGTGCATTTTTCTCTCAGGGCATTTGCCAGCATGTGGCCGCATTTGTCGCCATACTCATAGAAGGAACGACAGGTCTTGAGCAGCACTCGTTTTGCTTCAAACAGGGAATGTTCTCTGATCGCTTCCCTGGTCTGGGTCATCTCCGCCTCTATTACTTGGTCAGGTCGATTTTTATGTTGCCTCTCCAAAAGGTGGAGTTTGGCCAGGAAGTCCGATAGGGCTTTGGCGTGGTGTAGTTTAACCGCGTGCTTGATGAGGATCCCCCGCCGACCACAAATAGAGGGGATTAGCCACAGAGCCAGTATTATCCGCATAGTAAGATTGGAGTTCCCTGAGGATCTCCGCTGCTATGTCAGGGTCCTTGAGAAGTGTTTAGTTGAATCGCCAAGTTGGTGTCTTTGAAGGGGAGCATGGAAGAATAAGTTCCAAAAAGACTGGAGCATGGTCAGAAAGTGTCATCTGGCCAATTTCTGCTTTAGAGGCTAAGGTAAGGTAATCGCTGAGTGTTTCAGCAGGAAAAAAAGTTGATTCTAGAGTAGGATTTGTAAATGGCAGAGTAGAAAGAGTAGTCTCGTTCTTGAGGGTGAAATATCCTCCAGATATTGACCAGCTGGTGAACATGCAGCAGGTCTTTCAGTTGTTGTCGTGCACCATGAGGTAGAGAAGACAAGTGAACAGAAGAGTCCTTCGAGGAGTCCAAGATAAGGTTGAAATCCCCTCCCAAGTTGAGAGTACCCTCTATGAAAGACTCCAGTTTGTTCAGAAATGTCTCTAGTACCTGAAGTTGATTTGTATTAGGGAGGTAAAAGTTTGCAAGGGTCTGGTAGCGACCACCCCTCAACCTCCTTTTGTTAATTGGCCAACTCCATACCCCAGAGAACCCACCGGCGATCTTAGTAGGCCCCTCTAGGAGCCGCTAAAACCATTTTCGATGGCAAATATGTCCAAGCACAGGGCAGTCCCCTCTCACAATAGGAGGCTGGAGATCCACCCATGTTGGACCCCCCTGCCGTGGCAGTTGTGCATGAGTCGCCGGTGACTCCCCTATGAAGTTTGGGGGAGCCAACCAGGGATATATTCAATAGTGGGAGTGTCTGCAAACATAGAAGGTCAAGGTACTGGGTCCCTTGGAGCCTCAGACCGGCCTCTTTGGGAACACCGGTTGTTTCAATTTATTTGTGGCCTGCCATCTGAAGGTCGGTGTTGTGAGTTTTGAGGTATAGTGGTCAGTAGGCAGTTGGAAACAGGGATTGGGTCCATTTCAGCAAATGTACAACACTATACATGTATAGACCAATGAATACGATATACTAATGTAGGAGCTAGCAAACCCTCAGGCATATAGTGCATCCTGGTATGTAGACTTTGGCTCCATTTCCAACATGTTTCGAAGTTTTTCAACTATTTCATACTTCTTCCTCAGGGAAGACACTGTATACCGTAATTCTAGAATGTAATTACAAAAATAGATATTGAAAAAGTCATGGCAGTACAATAGAATATTATTATTATTCTATTGTACTGCCATGACTTTTTCATAGTACCAGGATGCACTATATGCCTGAGGGTTTGCTAGCTCCTACATTAGTATATTGTATTCATTGGTCTATACATGCATACAGGCAGTCCCCTAGTTATGAACATCCGACTTATGAACGACTCCTACTTACAAACGGAGGGAGACAACAGGAAGTGAGAGGAAATCTCCCCCTAGGAAGGGAAATTCACTCCTGTAAGAGTTATTATGGGAAAAAGGTGTCTCCACTGATGCTTTATCACCAAGGTTTGTTTCCACAACAACCCAAAATTTTCAAAATCCAGTTATCATTGGGACCAGAAGTGAGGTGAAATCTTCTGAACAGAAACATAGACAGCAAAACAAACATTACAGGGGTGTTACCCCTTCCCTATGCTATCCAAAAAGCTTAAAAATATTTGTTTTGGCTGAAGCTACACTTAAAAAATGGCCCTGTTCCGACTTACAAACAAATTCAACTTAAGAACAAACCTACAGTCCCTATCTTGTTTGTAACCCGGG
>BLSH010247668.1:303458-314667 GCA_018402905.1 Glandirana rugosa
GGTGATATGGAGGTGTTGGACGGTGATATGATGGGATTTGACAGTTATATGGTGGGATATGATATTAAATATCCCCGGCCAAACCCCATGCGGGACACAGGCACACGACGGACGTCCTGTGACCCGTCGGATCTGTCCTCCCCCCTCACTGTGGTACAAAATGACGTAGTCCACTGTGGTTCGGATCACTGTGGTGACGTATGTGTCGAGGTATCCCGACTTACCTCTCAGACTAATCCACACGGACTATTTGACTGTTCGCCTGGACTAACCTTTCGAGTACACTTTCCCGGGAATTAACTAAAAGATTTAGACAAATGAGACACATCTCTACGTGGTATACCCCAAACCGGCCCCTATAAATTATAGTATAGGGTGGTATATTGACAGTTTAGGGTAGTATAGTGGCAGGTTGTGGAGGTATAGTGGCAGTTTAGGGTGGTATAGGGCAAGTTGGGGTGGTATACAGGCAGTCCCCTGGTTATGAACATCCGACTTATGAACGACTCCTAGGAAGGGAAATTCACTCCTGTAAGAGTTATTATGGGAAAAAGGTGTCTCCACTGATGCTTTATCACCAAGGTTTGTTTCCACAACAACCCAAAATTTTCAAAATCCAGTTATCATTGGGACCAGAAGTGAGGTGAAATCTTCTGAACAGAAACATAGACAGCAAAACAAACATTACAGGGGTGTTACCCCTTCCCTATGCTATCCAAAAAGCTTAAAAATATTTGTTTTGGCTGAAGCTACACTTAAAAAATGGCCCTGTTCCGACTTACAAACAAATTCAACTTAAGAACAAACCTACAGTCCCTATCTTGTTTGTAACCCGGGGACCGCCTGTAATGTTATATTGTTATTCATGGGTTTGTGTTTTGACCTTGAGGTCACTTTTTCCATGTGAGATTTTTTAAACTTGTTCCAATAAATTATACATTTTTATCAATTTATCACCTTTTCTTGGATATCAGTGTTGCGTCAAATCCCTGTGGGCCTCTTTCTTGGTACTTTGTTTGTTATTAGGGAGGCAACACGATTTCCTCTGAAGACGTTACGGAAGTGACGAAACGCGTCAGTTGGAACGCAAGGTGCGCCAGGCCACGTTTCGGTGACACGCAAGCGGAACTCTCACAGCTGTCGATTTGTAACGATTGTGTACTGTGAAAGCGGGCCAATAAATAAATTCAAAGGTACACAATGAGAATTCCTTTCTTTTTCATATAACCTGCATGGAAACGGAGAAGGGAGCGATCGTACAAAGACGAAAACACCACATCCATAGGTCGGATTGTAGACCTGAAGCGCTTGTGACTTCTCCACACCGTAAGGGTGGAGAGCCATTGGGATCTGGTAAGCAGGGTCTAGTACCCTCAAAAAATACTTTTCAATCTGCACAAAGCACAGCACGAGCACTTTATATGTTTAAAGTGATAAGGACTGTTATTGGATGAATTAATTTGCAAAGATACACAGAAACCATTTTTTTCACTGGACTGCACTAGCACTTTTTCTGAACAGGACTTTGAACAGAATTAATTATGGACATGAAATGTATTAGTGAATTGGCACTTATTCACCTTATAATGACTTACAACGATATATGATGATTATGCACTTTCACTATGTATAATTTTGCACTTGTAATTTTGCACATTTAAGTCACTATTGGCACTTTATATTATTTTCTGTTGTTTATAGTACTAATAGAGGGGATTATTAATATTTGGCAAGCGCCGCTGGAACAGGATTTTTTATCCTGTTTACAATAACACAATTACCATGCTTACTCTATACTGAGAGATGTAAGGGGATTACGGCAATTTTTCATTTCAGCAAATGTGAACAAATTTGGGAGTTCTGAGGGGTGGTGCAACGGGAAGGGCCCTTGCTGACAATAAGATGAAATGGGTGTCCCCATTTGTAGATGAGGCCTTTTTCACCGAGTGCATCCAGAAGTGGTTTTATTGTCCACCGCATCAACAGTGTTTTCCTAGAGACATCTGGGAGAAGATGGATAGCTGCGCCATCAAATTCTAGGACCGCCACTTGCCAAGCCCGCTGTAAAATCTCTTCCTTCAAGTTAAAGGAGTGAAGGCAACAGAGAACGTCTCTAGGCCTGTCTGATGTATTCACTTGTGGGCCCAATGTATTCTGTCAATGACCACATTTGCATCAGGGGAGCGATCTAGGTAGCTGCTAAAGATGGAGGTTACCATCGAGCGGAGCTCCGATTGTGGGACGGATTTAGGCATTCCCCTTAGGTGGATGTTCTGTCTGCGACTGCGGTTTTCTAAATCATCTAAAAGCAGCTGCAGCTGTATAATTTGATCAGAAAGTTCACTCTGCCAGGACTGCACTGTTTGTACAGACTGAGACACTTGCCCCTGTTCCTATTCCACAGCTGAGACCCGTGCATCCAGGGCAGAAAACTCCTGCTTGAGGGTCTGTACCTCACCCCTCATGGCTGTCTCCATCCTAGTGGCCAGTGTCTCAAAGTCTGTTCTAGTGGGTAGTTGTTGTAGCAGGGACCACAATTTGTATGCAGGATCAGTGCTATGGGCTCTTTAAATTAAGAAGAAGGTGGAGAATTACTAACTGCTTTCCAAATTTGTCAATGTGCTCCCTGGCCGTCCTTGGCTGTTTGGGGTGAAGCAAAGTGCAGCATGTGAGGATGAGGCTTGTGGAGAGGAGTGTCCCATGCTGAACAGGTCCTCCTCTAATTCCGTTGATGCTGCCAGGGACCTCAAAAGGCAGGGAGAGAGGTCACTGGTGGGAGAGTAAGGCGGCATAATGTGGTCGTCTCTATGCTGCAGGGATGTCTGAAGCGCCATTGTATCCTCCTCCATGTCCTCGGCCGCATGGTGTGCCGGCGCCATCTTGGAGATTGTCGGCGTGGAGGCGGCCGATTTTTGCGGATTAAGGTTCCAATCCATGCTGCCGGTGGAGTGAACAGAGCTGTGCTCTGGGTAGCTGGATGCCAGGGGTATTGATGGATGCCAGTAATGTGCGGTATGCTAGCAGGGGTAGGCTGCAAAGGAGCCACTGGCCAGGAGCTCCAAGAACAAGGATCCCTACGCTGCCATGTCGAAACCACGCCCTGTTCCAGTTTCTACTAAGTTCCCTTTGAAGCTCTCCACATCATCAAACCAGGAATGTGGGGTTGAGGGATGAGCTATACACCAATCTTACAATTGTATCAACTATTTTTTCACTAGTTACCATACTTTGGAATGGAACCTCACAATAAAATTAAGATCCCTCACGATCCCATATACCACTAGGCTATCACTGAAATAATCACTAACTCCATCTTCAATCACTGCTAAGACGATAACTCCATCACACTCTAAAGTCAGTACTTTTTGTAAAGGATGCTTCTACAACAAGAGACTAAACTCAAAGGGAATCAGGCAAAGAAAATTTCTGATACACTACATAAACTACAAAATCTGAAAATACAACATAAACTCCCATAGTCTCCAGACACCCTTATCACGATTTCTGCAACAAGATCCCACCTTAATTTACAGTAGAGAATCTCTTGGCCACTATCCTGCAGGGAAAAGCCCTAGCTTGGATGGGTTTACCCCAAAGTTTTCCAAAACATCCAAGGCACATTTCACTCTGTACATTCTGAGAATCTTTAATTTCATCTCTATTAAAATCCCCTTCCTCATCCAAGCTCTGGATGTCCACATCTCTCCATATAGAAGTCAGTCTCTTACCAGGATCTAGTGGGGTTCCTTCAAAAGCCTTGACAACACCCTTATAACTATTCTACTTAACCACCATGCTTAAACCTTGAAATTGAAGAGAGAAGAAGCGGTGCCCCACTAAGTGGAGCAATGAGTTAAAATCAGATTTTATTAAAATTGCACTTACAAGAACATGCTTGTAATAGGCATGTAGAGTAGGTGGATCCGGGGTGTCTCCTCTAGGATGTTCCTGGCGCTGGACGTTCCACAGCTCTGATGCCCGGCCACACCAGTGGTGTCCGGAGCTCCAGGGGTTCAGGTGGGTGAGAGAGCAGTCATAGGCGTCTACGATCCTCATGGAGGAGAGGGTGATGGTGATGGCTGTCACAGCTGAATGGCAGTGGCACCCGTTCGGAACATACGTGCCCCTTCGTCAGACCTGTTCGTCATCCAGTTAAGGCAACAATGACAAGACTTTACTAATAACAATGGTGCAGCGCTTTACAAACAGATAACAGAGGACGTCGTCTATATATTTCCTCCAAAGAATAAGTTGTGGCCCAGACTGGTCGTAGATGACATCCTATTCCCACTTTGCCATGAACAGGTTGGCAATGCTGGGTGCAAATTTGGCACCCATGGCCACCCCCCCGCTCTGTAAATAGAAGGACCCCCAAACCAGAAATAGTTGTACCCCATACTGAAATCTAATAAAGAGCGAACAATGTGACATTGTGCAGCATGAAGTGCAACATCCCTTTGTAAAAAATAATCCACAGCCTCACGGCCATGATTATGTGATATTATTGTGTATAAGGAAGCCACATCGGTTGTAGCCAGAGTGTAATTGTCCTTCCACTCAATATTTCACAACACATTGATAACCTGGGTAGAGTCCTTAAGATATGGTGGAGTCTGTAAAGCAAGAGGTTGCAGAAAATGATCAATATATTTTCCCACCCTGGAAGTCTTCTAGGGGGTTCTGCAAGCTCTTGTGTTACTTAGGAAGAAAATAAATTACAGGTACTCCAGGATTAGTTGGAACCAAAAAGGCCTTTTCTTTCTTAGTAATGACACCGCTCCAATATCCATCTTCCACAAAGCCCACCAGGTCCTTTTTAAATCATAAAGTTGGGTTGCCTTTAAGGGGAACATATGTGTTTCGGTCGTATACAGGTTGTATATATCGTACAGATGTCCGTCTTCACAGACAGGTTCAGGGCATCCCCCCAAGCAAGTTATGTAACGGAATTTTGCATTTTTAATAATTCATGTTACGCATTATTAATAGTTTTGCTCTCTGTCACATGGGATTTTTAATATGTTTTTGTATTGGTACATGTCCTCCAGGACACTGCCCAGCTCCCCATGTCCTTTGTTTGATAATGCTTTGCCTATTAGCCTAGAAAATGGCCATTACCGATTACGAAGTTCAGTCTCCAATTAGTTTCAATGGGGTTCATTCAGATTTGGAATCTGAACTTCAGGTAGGTTCACTGATTGAACTGTGAACTGAAGCCGTGTACATTCAGCTCATCACTAATGCTGTAAAGGAAAGCTACTCCAGTATTTTTTGGTAGTTTTGAACAAAACAGCTATGATTTAACTGAAACAAAATGCAGGTGCAGGTGCATCTTACTGACGTAGGAAGATGATCATAGACAGGAAATACATAAAGCAGAAGACAATGGATATTTTTTAAGACATTACTGTCATGACATGAAACGAATTGTATTAAATGGCATGAAATCACATTTAGTCTCACTATATTTTCTAAGCAATCATATTAGATTCATCCCCACATCAGAGACCTGCTAGTGTGATACAATCATGCAAACCACAAACTATACACAGACATGGTTTTCAGCTAATCATAAACAAATAAAACTTACAGAAGCTGAATTTACTTTACTTTTATGCTACCTATGCATTTGTAATTCATAAATATTCTGCCGCTTAAACCAACTTTGACTTCTTGAATCGTTTGCATTAGTATTAGGGATGCTATCTCTTTAGCTTATATGTATTACAATATGTTTACACAAGCCGTATATCTTCTTAATGTATGAATAGACATAGCATGTGAAATGCAACATGATTGTTTTACATATGTCACATGCGGTCTTCTAAACTGCTGTAATGCTATTGCTTGCTCTTATCTCGTGCTCAGGAGACCTGCCATTTTTATGTGCTCCAGCTGAGGCCATAGAAACATTAATACCCAAAGGACAAGACAAGGTTACTGAGGAATTAATGATTTTTTCCTGCTGATTTGTGTGGTCTTTTTGTTAGCTATCAACCTATGAATAAACTTTTTGTTTTGCGAAAAGCATTATTTAAAGACATGTATTGTTTTATAAAATATTAGTAAATGATGAGGAATTGCAATTCGAGTTTGCTGCTTACTTACTTATAAAGCTTCTTGCTCTAAATTCTTTATGGAACATAGGAAAACATTTGGGTGAATGCTTGACTTACATAATGGCACAAAAAACTCCATCTTATACCTATAGTAATAACTCATTATAAATAATGGAATTTTATAGGTGGCAACTAAATAGAATATATAGTAAATGCTTAAAAGATACTTTATTACAATATGTATCATTCATTAAAAATATTGTAAAAATAAATGATTTTTAGGGTACATCCATGCTTGTAATAAATCCCTTTCTACATAGGTCTGTGACATAACCTACAGTATATTATCAGTTGTATGCATTTCATTAAATTTTGCTGTGACAAAATATAAATGTATATGGAATTGTAACAAATAGTCTCTTCAATGCATCTTGAAGAAGAAATACTTTGTGACAAGAATGTGTCATGTCCACTCAAGGAGAATGCATGGTGTCAAAGATCACAAGGTTGAGGCAGCCACAGTTATTGCCCAAGCAGGGGCATAAGTGGACTGCAGGAGGGGTAGACAAGAATAAAAGTACCCCCTAGTTAAAATTAGAGTGATCAGCCTGAAGAGGGGGAGGCAGGGTGGATTACACAGAGGGATGCTGACAAAATCCACCAGAGCCTTAAAGCAAAGAGAGCTGGCCTCAGTCATTCATGAAATAGCATACTCACACAAGATCATTGGTCCCCACCTAACGGGTTAAAAAAAAGCTAACCTCCATGTGGCTGTGTCTCACAGGCAATTCAATGAATTAAGTTTGTCTGATGGTATAGATTATTTCAGTCATATGTAGAAGGCATTTGTTACAAGCATCTATGCATCTTTTAATCATTTACTATGTGTTCTGTCTAGTTGTCATCTATAAAATCCCATATTGTATAATGAATTATTTCTATGTTAATCATATTGGGGATGTGGTGCTCAAGTGACTTCCCATCAACCTTCATATATCAATATGTTACGCATACTGTTGGTACCCTATAAGTATTAAAGGGAATCTATATTGAATGATAACCTTCCATTCTGTGAATGCTAGTTTCTGACATGGCATGCTTGCCAAAAAGTTTCAGCACTTAGCAAATGTTTAAAGACAGAGAGGCAGACTTATTAAAGTGAAATTAAAGTCTTGGTTTTTTTGTTTTGTTTTGTTTTTTAACTACATCAATACCAAGCACTTACCCCCCTTCCCGCCCAGACCAATTTTCAGCACTGTCACATTTTGAATGACAATTGCGCGGTCATGCGAAGCTGTACCCAAACATTTTTTTTCCTTTTTTTCCCACAAATAGAGCTTTCTTTTGGTGGTATTTGATCACCTCTGGGGTTTTTATTTTTTGTGCTACAAATAAAAACAGACGGAACATTTAAAAAAAAAAGTTTTTATTTGTTTCTGTTACAAAACTTTGTAAATAAGTACGTTTTCTCCTTCGCTGATGGGCACTGATGAGGCAGTAATGATTGGCACTGATGAGGCAGCACTGATGAGGTGGCACTGATTGGCACTGATGATGAGGCACTTATATGCAGCACTGATAAGCGGCACTGATAAGCAGCACTGACAGGCACTGATAGGTGGCACTGATATGCAGCAGTGATGGGCACTGATAAGTGGCACTGATGGGCACTCATAGGCAGCACTGATGGACACTCATAAGTGGCACTGATGGGCACTGATAGGCAGCACTGGGCACTGATAGGTGGCACTGATGGGCACTGATAGGTGGCACAGGTGGGCACTCATGTGCACTGATAGGTGGCACTGGTGGGCACTGATAGTTGGCACTATAAGGCAGCACTGCTAGGGAGGCACTGGCGGGCATCACAGATGGGCCCTGAGTGCCATCCATATTGGCAGTTGTTTGCCATAGCTGGGGGTCCTGGGTGGGCTTCCCTGGTGGTCCTGGATGGGTTTCCCTGGTGGTCCCTGGGTGGGCTCCCTGGCGGTCCTGGGTGTGATCCCTGGTGGTCCTGGGTGGCGATCCTCGGAGGGGCTGCACTGATAAACAATCAGCGCAGAACCCCCCCCCGTCAGGAGAGCCGCCGATCGGCTCTCATCTACTCGCGTCTGTAGACGCGAGCAGAGGAAAAGCCGATATACAGCTCTTCCTATTTACACTGGGATCAGCTGTGATTCGTCACAGCTGATCACATGGTAAAGAGCTTCTGACAGAAGCTCTTTACCACGCTCGGAGATGCAGAATGTCAGACTAACACACCACACCACCGATCGAGCGCCAGCTTTTTATCCTGCTGGACGTCATATGTCGCCCAGTCGGGATACGGCGGTAGGGAAGTGGTTAAATAACAAACATGCAATACTTACCTGCTCTGTTCAATGGTTTTGCACAGAGAGGCCCAGACCCTTCTCAGGTCCTCTGCCGGCGCTCCTGGCCCCTCCCTTCTACCAAGTGCCCCCAGAGCAAGCAGCTAGCGATGGATGCACCAAACAGGCTCACTCCCGAGCCGCGGCTCTGCATGTCCAATCACACTCAGAGGCATGGCTGGGCCCTGCCCCCTCCCTCTCCTGATTGGCTCACTGACTGTGATTGACAGCCAATGGCTCCTGCTGCTGTCTCAGGCAATGAGGATGAAGAGACCAGAGAGGCTCAGGTAAGTATTGGGGGGGGGGGGACGGCTGGGAGGACTGCTGAACACAGAAAGTTTTTTTAGCTTCATGCATGAAATGCATGTAGGTAAAAAAACTCAAGCCTTTACAACCACCTTAATTTCACACTGAAAATATGACTTTTTGCCTTTAAGGCATGCATGATTGAAAATCATTTATGGAGCTAAATACCTGCAACCCAGAATATGCAATCAATCCTAGCTTTAATTATCTTCTCAGCCCATCAATTCCAGCTCCACAAGTAGGTAGTCTGACTGGTCAGAGGGGCATAATCAATTTGAATTCACTTGAAATGCCTGGTTAACAGAATAGGATCAGTTAAAAAGCTAACACAGCAGAATTAGGATCATTATTTGAAAAAAAAATGTCAGTTGTTTTCAACAGAGACCAATGAGATTAAAATATTACAATAACGTGACCCTTAAAGATCCTTAAACTTGTGCTAAAGCTTTGCAAATTGAACCTAAGGAGTGGAATGGAGCAAACATCATGATGGTAAGTTGTATGATTTGTTATTATTATAAGTGATTTTAAAACTGGTAGATGTGGTGTTCCTGGATTTTGCAAAGGCATTCGATACAGTTCCCCATAAACGTCTACTGTACAAACTAAGGTCTGTTAGCATGGACCAAAGGGTGAGTACAAGGATTGAAAGATGGATACGGGGTCGAGTTCAGAGGGTGGTGATAAATGGGGAGTACTCGGAATGGTTTGATGTGTATAGAGTGGGGCCTCCTATGGTTCTGTCCTGGGACCAATCCTGTTTAATTTATTCATAAACGACCTGGAGAGTGGAATAAACAGCTCAATCTTGGTATTTGCAGACAGAGGTGACTCTCTAATTAGGCAAATTAGGCGGCTGCCTTAGGCCTCACACTCACAGGGGCCTCGCGGTTGCCTAATATGCCTGACATGTGTGTGGGAGTGGGAGAGAATGTCCCCCCGGTCAGTGTCCCCAAGCTGGTGGGGAGAGCGGTCAAGCCTGGTAACAGGTCAGTATAAAGAGCCGCACTGCCATATTAACAACGCCGCACCTTCCTCCACCTCCCTCAGCACTCTCGTGCACCCCCTCTCAGTGTACCCCAGCGCTGCCTGTGTTTCCGGGTCGCCAATTCTGACAGAACACATGCAAACAAATTGTAGAGGTTGAGGCGGAACTGCTGGCCGCTGCTGACCCCACCAAGAGGGATGCATGGATGCACATGCAGGAGTTTGTTCAGATGTGTGGAGGGAGGTGAGCTGACAGCTTTTTGGGAGAACTTAGGACTTGAGGAAGGGACTTAAGATGTATGAGGGGGTGGTGAGAGCAGTGTCCGCAGCAAGGTGGGAGGCCAGTTCTGGTGCTGGGCTGCTAACTTCATTTGCTGTATGCATGCCACTGCAAGGTGGCCTCTGCCATGATGGAGTAATAAATTACGGCTCATTCACACCATATACAACTTTTATACCATCTGCACCCCTCTCATGTCATTCTACCCCCCCCCCCACCTTACACTCTGCACCTCTCTCATATATAGAGTTGAGCGAACCCGTGGATGTTCGGGTTCGGTGGGTTCGGCCGCACTTCGGAAAAAAGTCCGGGTTCGGTACCAAACTTCACCCGAACATTACCCCGAACCCCATTGAATTCAATGGGGACCCGAACTTTTCAGCACAAAAATGACTGTAAGAGAGTCCTGGAAAGTGCTAGAGGGCTGCAAAATGATTTTAGAACAATAATCTGTCCCTTACAGCAACAGCAGGAACCTGACCCTATAGAACTAGAAGATGATTGTAGAACAATAATCTGTCCCTCTAAGCAGTAGACTCTACCTAGTCCAGTCAGATCATTCTGTAATGCAGGATGAGATCTGCAATCTGTCCCTAAAAGCAGTAGTAGTAGTAATCTCTACCTATCTATCTATCTGCAATCTGTCCCTCACAGCACCAGCAGCATCCTCTCCCTACACTACCCAGAGAGCATGTGACATGCAGCACTAAGTGACTCCAGCTTATAAAGAGGCTGGGTCACATAATGCCCTGGACAATCACAGCCATGCCATTAGTAGGCATGGCTGTGATGGCTTCTAAGGGCAAACCAGTGAAACGCTTGTTGATTGGCTGCCCTGCAGCTATTCAAAATGCGTAATCAAATACCCAAACCCAGAACTCGAACCCAAACTTTTTTTCAAATGTCCGGGTTCGGGTCCGGGTCACAGACACCCCAAAGTTCGGTACAAACCCGAACTTTACAGTTTGGGTTCGCTCAACTCTACTCATGTACATACTACCCACCACCATACACTCCGCACTCCTCTCCTGTACCTACTACCCACTACCATACACTCCGCACTCCTCTCCTGTACATACTACCCACCGCCATACACTCTGCACACCTCTCCTGTATATACTACCCACCGCTGTACACTCCGCACCCCTCTCATTTACATAGTACCCGTCGCCTTAAGCTCCACACCCCTCTCCAGTACATACTTCTTG
>BLSH010247668.1:332354-349570 GCA_018402905.1 Glandirana rugosa
GGACAGTAAAACCGGGGAAGACCACCCGCCCCTGTACATAACCTCGCGAAGATACCCCAAACTGTGACAAGAGCCCCGTTGGA
Source organism: Glandirana rugosa (assembly GCA_018402905.1). Taxonomy (NCBI): domain Eukaryota; kingdom Metazoa; phylum Chordata; class Amphibia; order Anura; family Ranidae; genus Glandirana; species Glandirana rugosa. Next base: position 332,438 of record BLSH010247668.1, read on the forward strand.
CGACTGATTATAAAGGTACAACGTGAAAAATGTGGTTTTAATAACAGACGACCAAGTAACTACGACCGAGGGACACCATTCAGTACTCATCTCAACTCGCTTGGAGACCTTCAAGCCCAAGACGACCAGACCGGCTTGAAGCCCTGTTTCAGGCCCAAGCCCAGGCCTGTCTTGGCTTACTAGCGTGCCTGGGGCTTGGGGATTTTAATTTATTTTCCCTATCCCCATTTTTTTGTAGGGCACTTGCCCTACCCTTACCCCCATTTTACTTACTTTTGCAGCCCTCTAGGGCTTTCCAGGACTTTGTTACAGTCATTTTTGTGCCTAAAAGTTCGGGTCCCCATTGATTTCAATGGGGTTCGGGGTCCGTGCGATCATTCGGTTCTGTCCGGACCCGAACCCGGACTTTGTCCCGAAGTTCGGCCAGACCAGCAGAACCCGAACTTCCAGAGGTTCGCTCAACTCTACTCATGACTTACCACAGGGAGCCAGCATCAATGAACCAGCAGACAATAATTTTGGTGTAAAAAGTGCAACATGGAAATATTAGTCAGCAGGTTGCCCCGAGAACAGTGTCAAACCCCATAGAAGCGCTCCAATACATGTCCCCGCCCACCAGAAGGGGCCAAAATGACAGGAAAAACACTGTTGCTCCAAAAAAGAAATCTAGGTTAGCCAAAGGTATTGGTTAGTATATAGACTTTCAAAGGTCAAATGATGTTCATAGAAAGTTAGGCAAGTCATGCCCACCCAATATCAAACGAACCCAGAGACATACCTGAAAAGTACAGGTGACGTCTTACATTATATGAAAACCAGAGGGATTACATCTGCCAAAGTATATTGAGTATGCAGTGTAGGGAGCTTGCAGCCCAATTAGATGAACAAGGGAGTGATGGAAAAAAACAGCCTGGCCCAGGGTGTGTTTGCATTGACACAGCAACAATGCTTATCTGAGATCTAAAACATATAGAAATAAAACTAGTTATAAAAAAGAGGAAAGATGTACCTTAGACATCGGTCATCAAAAGATAGTGGCCAAAGTTACCTTCATGAGCCGACAGAGTTGTGTAGAGACCAGCGTCCACCCAGGCAGCCTACTGAGAGACTAACTGGCTGGCTTTAAATATATCAGTTAATTGCGGGCAGACAAGCCAATGATTGCCTAAATTGGAGGCACCCTGAGCCAACGGCGCACCACGCGGCTCCACCCACCTACCAATCGTGCCCCATGGTGATAAAAAAGAGGGGCTGATGTCCAAACTGTGTGGCACACACAGTGGGCATACCATATGTGGCCATGTGATGGCCCCATGTGATGCGTCACCAGCCCACTGACGCACGCTTGGACCCATGGCAACCAGGACAATGTCCTGGAATGCTGCACCAATGGGATGCCAGAACCACCAGGCTTGGCGAGACTGGCCTACGTGCACCGACGGGGGGGTGCAAATGGAGCATGTGCGCGGGAACGGCAAAGCCAAACCAGTAGTAAAAAGGTGTCTGAGTAAATAACACTATAAAATCCAAATTGCAATGTAATGCTTGGCCTTCCTATGTGGTAAATGTCAAGCACCCCATCTAGTGGTGACAATGGGGAATGCACATCAATAAATACATATTAGGAAGTTGTTGAAAAAAAGAGGAAGGAGATAAGAAAAAAAAAAAAAAAGAAAGAGAGAAGGGAAGAAAAATACAAGTGGATGTATAGGAAAAACTCCTGTTTTCAAAGACATGAGCACACTGAATCATTAGCATATCCATTGCATAGGTAAATATAATATAAGTCATATATATGCAAATATACTATTGTACAGAGAAGTATCATGTTAGAGTCTTGATATTGATATCATTCCAACATAATCACGTACATCTAATTATAAATTTCTATGTATGATATTACTTTGCATATTAATTCATGGGACCTACATGGATAAATAACAGAAAAAACAGGGATGGACAGGGGAAGAGGGAGGATGGGCAAAAGAGAGGGGAAAAGACAAAGTAGGGACAGAAAGGACCTGGTGAGAAGGAAAAGTGAAAAGGATATATAAATCACAGAGGGAGAAAAGACGAGAAGAAGAGGCATATTGCTCTACCTCATCCGGGACTCCCCGAAGAGAAACCTTCTAGAAATGGTTTAAAGGAGAGTTGATTATTGAGTCCTAGAAATGAGGTAGCATCCAATCTAAAAATCCATTTTCGTTCATGTTGTAATAGAATTTTGTTCCAATCACCCCCTCTCATGCCTGAATGTATCCTGTCCAATATTAGAAATTTGATCTTGGGAAAAATTCCAGTGTGGTCTAGTGTTACATGTCTGCCAAGTGGTAATGCAGGGTTGCGTGTTTGCATGCTAGTGATGTGTCCGGAAGCTCACTGAATAAACTCTAATTTAGTCTTCCCCACATAAAAGCAAGTGCATTCCCATTTTTGTAGATACACGACCCCTTGGGCCTTGCAATTTGCATAGGGATGTGGTGAGAATCTGATGCCATTTGTTAATATGGGACATTTTGAGGTATCCATGTACTGGCAGATCAAGCATCCTCTACATTTAAATGTGCCTAACCTTTTACAGGGATCTTTTTTCCCCACCCTTAAATTCACTTGAGACCAGTTGGTCTCTCATTGATCTGGTTCTTTGAAAAGTGAATGCTGAGCGTTCCGATGGTGTTGGTCCTATGATAGGATCCATCATCAGAATGTGCCAGTATTTCTGCACAATTTGTTTAAAATTTTCATGTTGGTTAGAAAAGTGAGTGATGATTCTTGCTTTATTGTCACAAATTTTAGGTGTTGGGGTGAAAAATTAGTTTGTCACATTTTTTTGAGGTAGCTCTTTTGAAAGCCTTTTTCAGGTATGTCTTCGAGTATCCTTGTGACAAAAGTCTGATTCTCAGTTTGTCCATCTCCTCTTTAAACGTCTCATCAGTGGTACAGTTTTTTCTGATGGGAAGATACTGACCAAATGGTATTGATATGATGAGGTTTTGAGGGTGAAAGCTGCTGGCATGTAATATGCCATTGCCTGTGGTGGGTTTTCTATATAGGCCACTGTAAAGGGTACCATCTTTATTTTTATGGATTTCAAGATCTAGTAACGTAATGGCATCACTATCACATGACATCGTAAATATCAACCATCAAGATATTGTCTATAAATTAAAACCAGATTACCACCTGTTCGTAAATATCAAATAGAATTCATTTAAATTGAGATGTTACATAAATTTCTTCAGCTTCTCTATGGAATATATATGTATAATTCCCGCGCTTACCTCTAATGCTACTAAATAAATTATGGTGGATAATGGGATCGCAAAAAATCTGGGATACGTTTATAATCAATGAATGGTATTGGCAGCACGCACAACAAACAAGATCAGTTTGTAACAAGTCCACAGTCATATATAATGTAGCAGCGCCAATAGGATGAGTATCCAAGTTCAGGTTAACAGCTGCGAGAAATGCCCCACATAAAGACCATAATCACTACGGCGTAACCAGGAGAGGGAATAAATGTATAATTCCCGCACTTGCCTCTAATGCTACGGAACCACTCCAAACCATCAAGATATTGTCTATAAATTAAAACCAGATTACCACCTGTTCGAAAACTGGGGTCAGATTTTCAGATGTCTGGATACTTCGTTCCCACTCCCCCAGATACAGATTGGCGTAGGATGGGGCACAACAAGTCAAGTCTCCATCGCTACGCCCTGCATCTGGAGGAAGTGGGAACCATTGAATGTGAAATGATTATAGCGAAGTAAAAATTCTAGGGCAATCCATAATAAAAACGTTGAACTTCCGTTGGTAGCAAATGGTTTCAGATAGGACACACCCTATACAGCTCCACCCCTTGTCATGTGCGATCAAGCTGTATAGGGCCTCCACATTGATGGTCACCAGGTATGAATTCGGGGGGACCTGTAGCCCCTCTATATTTTGGAGTAAATGAATAGTACCCCTTATGTAGCTTGGAATGTTTTGAACGTGAGGGCGTAAATGACCATCAATTAATTTGCTAAGGTTCTCCATGAGGGAGCCATTGTCAGAGATTATAGGTCTCCCTGATGGTTGTGACATGCTTTTGTGCACCTTGGGGAGTGAGTAAAAAGTGGGTGTATGGGGACAATTAGTGCAGACAAATTCCAAAACATTTTTGGTAAGGATGTTGTGATAAAAAGCTGTATCTACCAATTCAAAGAATTCCTGTTGGAATTTCTGTATATGGTGATTATCAATTCGTGAGTACCATTGTTTGTTGGACAGAATTTTTTCACACATTTCCAGGTATCTGTCGTTGTCCATAATCACTATGTTGCCTCCCTTGTCGGAGGGTTTGATAGTGATTGATGGATTCTACGACAGCTCCCAAAGTGCATCTGATTCTTGTGGTGATAGATTACCAAAGTTGTTGGGTTTAATTTTTATTTTCTTAATCTCATCCTCAGTGAGTTTGACAAATGCCAAGACCTTGGAGTTAAGCCCCAATGCTGGGAACTTGTCCGATTTCTTTTTGAATTGTGCAGAAATATCTGGTGGGGGGGGGGATATTTGAGGATTGATCTAGTCTCTCAAGAAGATGCTCCAGATCAATCCTGTCGAGATATGGAGATGTGTCATTTTCTTCTAGAAGTGCAATCAGATGGTCTATTGATTGCATCTCTTGGGGAGTGAGCTTTTTTCCTCTTGTGTTTTGTTTTTGGAATATAATTGTTTAAGAATTAGTTGTCTGGCGAATAATTGAATATCTTTAACTGCCTCAAATTTGTCTAAGTCGCCATTGGGACAAAAGCTCAACCTTCTCTCTAAGAGGCCTTTTTCAGTCTCATTTAAAGGATAGTGAGATAGATTAACTATATTTAATGTTTTGGATTCAGATGCCAATCCTTTTGTAACTGAGTTGTGATCATTGGATCCGGTATCGTGTGGTTTGATCCAGATGCGGCACTAAAAAGTGCCTTGTGTGGTGTTTGGAGTTACCAATAATTTTTGTGCATTTTTGGCATTGTTATAAATGAAATGTGTTCCAAGTGTGTGAGAAGTAGAGGGAACAGCAGAAGAAGAACCCGCACCCAAGGTGTTACCTGTCACCACGTCAGCTATAGATTCATTAGAACGGCCATGATCGGTCAGTCTCTTTTTAGATGATTTCTCTTGAGAGCTACCACCTTGTGATGTTCTTTTAGTTTTGTTGGATTTCTTGTACCTGGATGAACCATGAGATGAAACAGACATAGATGAGATAGAAGAAACATCAGAAATTACAGGATCAATTTCCCTATTTTTTGCGAATGGTCTGGATTTAGATCTAGGTTTAGATTGGAATGTATTCACGTTGAATGCCCTACCTTTGTGATATGCAGTTTTATCTCTCTGTAATTTTTTCTCTTTTTTGATCAAAATGGAACGATTGAATTGTTCCAAGTGGTCATTAAGTGCCTTATCTAGCTGGAGATACGAGGAGTGATTCTTATGCTGTGAAAGTAGGGTATATGTAGACTCTAGATCTTTGTCTAGTTCTTTTCATGTATTCCTCCTTGAGTAACATCATCCCCCTTGAGCATGCCAGTAGATTGTTCTCCCATTCTTCCTTGAAGAAGGGTCTGATATTATCCATGGTAGGGAAAATTTGAGGACGTAGTCCAAAGGGAGCACCTATGCTGTTCTATAGGTATTGGTCAAAAGAGTGTATATGCCAATGGAGAGATTACTTTTTCTCCAACAAATTCCTAAGATTAAAAAATATTGAGGATACCTCAGTGCCTTTTTGCTCCTTGAGTGAGAACTCCCAGTAGAAGCCTGTCATAAGGGTTTTCCAACTTTTTCCTAAATAATTGGCCATTATTTAAATGTAAACCAACTAAAAGGACCTGGTTCACACTAGTGTCATTTCAGATGTGACTTGAGCCACACAGAATTGCATGACAAGGGACATCAATGCAACTCTGCACTACTTTGGTGTGACTCCAGTGTGATCTTGGCCCCATAAAATATAAAAACCTTATCAAAGTTGCAGCTAAGTTGCATCCAAGTAGCACTACATTAATCACACTGAAAGTCAGATCAAAATCCTATCGAAGCAGTGTGAACCTAGCTTTAATCGATTCATACAGCATCGCTGAGCTATGTTTACTTGACAACAGTGCCGTAAACATACTAAAACACACATACAAATAGAGTACAAAAGAATGGCTGCTTACAATAATTTAGAAGTAGCCTTTTTTAATTACCATGCTGTTCTAAGGGAAAAAGACTTGCACATTCAAATGAATTAGATATTCAATCAATGAAGATTAACTTGCCTAAGGTAAGACGGTTTTACATTCATAAGGAAGTCAAATATGATTATGCATATGAAGAAATTCTACAGAGATGAGTAGAGTATAATATATGATAATTATTTGAAAGGATATACTTACTCGCCGATTTACATATCTAGAGGACCAGACAGAGATTGCAAAAATGCAAAAAGGTAAAGATATTCAGAGTAGAATGGGCCAGGAAAAACCTCTAGAAACATAGTGATAAAGTAAACTGTTTATTATAAACATCCTGTATAATCATTAGTATCACTACAATATTTATTGCATAAATCAAACATTTGTATGCTGCAACATATGAATTCAAGGTGATTTACATAATTCAAATGAGAGAAGAAAGGTCACGAAGGTTGTTTGATACTAAACACCTAGGGCTTGAATCCATTTGGTGTGAAGTGCTTTAAGAATGACTGCTAATGGGATTTAGGCAAATATCTTGTTCACTAACTAGTTGGAAAGTTTGGATCTTAAAGTGAGATGATCATTTGTGTTCTCTTATCAATACAAACAAGTAGTACAGATTATTATTATTTTTTGGGTCTTCAGGCACAACTGCTGTTCAAACGCTTCTGACAATGACTGCCACTCCTCCTTCCTCATTGAGAAAAGTTATTTTATTGATTACACTTCATGTAATCTCTGAATGGAGGATAGCTTGATGAATGAAATGATCCTTCCCCCTTCACAGATCATGTTCTATGCAGTATAAACAATGAAAGTTCCTTTCTCAATGGATGAGGTGGAAGGGTGGGTTGGGTCAACATTGGAAGCTTCTTCACTGGTGTTCTACCAGAAGACCTAAAGCTATTAACAATTGCACATCAGAAGTTTAGAGACAAGAAGAGAGCAGGCATCCCACAGAAGATTACAGGTAAGTTAGGTCACTAGAGCTGTAGAGAATTTGTTTAGCTAAACTATAGCTTGAAAACGGAAAATTGTATACTCACCTTTCCGTAATTTTCCTTTCCTGGTGCATCTTCATGGCAGCATACACATGGTTGTGGCTCCGCCCCCACAACATGATAGGACTGGTTAACTATAAATCAAAGACAGACCCGGCTCACAGCATTCTCTGTAACTCTCACCAATTTGGGCGGGAATCTGTATGCTGCCATGAAGATGCACCAGGAAAGGAAAATCACGGAAAGGTGAGTATACAATTTTCCGTTTTCTTGGTGCATCATGGCAGCATACACATGGGACCTAACTCGCCATATGGGAGGGTGCAAGAAAAATTTTGTAATGATCAGAAGCGCAATTATGCACCATGAATTTTCCACATTTTAAATGTGGACTATACTGTCTGGGTAGAACGCTTAGGTGAGGCTCCTTGAGTACAAAGCCTGCAGCTCTGACACCCCTTTTTCACAGAGGTTGCAGCAACCAGAAATAAGATCTTCAGATTGCAGAGTGTAGCCGATTCTGTAGGATAGAAGTGAGGCCTTGATAGAGATGAGGAACATGAGCAATGCCACATAGGGAACAATGTTTTCCTGCCAGGTATACAAATTCATGCAAGCCTATTGAGAATTGCATCACTAAAGGGTTAAGGACTCCCTGTAAGTGCAGACAAGGCTGAAGTTTGAACTTTAAACATATTTGAACCTAGGCCCTTGTTTCGCCCCAGTTGTAGGAACTGTAGAACCTTGGCTCGTTTAGGTGATAAAGGACTCCAGGCTTTTACTGTGTGAGATATGCATAATTTTCCCATATTCTTTGGTAAGTCTTATTCACAAAGACCTCTCTGGCTTAACACAAGGTAGCCACTACCTGCACTGAGCACCCTTGACTTGGTAGCCTGCACCTCCCAACTTCCATGCCATCAAAAAGTAGTCTCTTGAGGTTGGATGACAAAACTGGCCGAGAGAGAGCAAATCTGTCATCACTGGAAGAGGCAGTGGTGACTCAATGCTTAAGTGTAGAAAAGACACTAGAGCCTCCTAAGCCAAAAATGGCATATTTGCAATTATTGATACAGGAAGTTCCACTGACAGCCTAAGAATCCTACCCTTCCACTGCTGTCTATGCACAGTATAAATCTTGCTCCTCTTCTAAAAGGAGTGAATGACAGAAGGGCTTTGAACACTACTCTCAGTTCAGGAGCATTCAATACTATGCCTCATAAGCTGAACATCCCATGACTTCGAGCAGCCTGCTCTTTGAAATGCATCCCCCAACCTTTCTAGCTGAGGTCTGATAATGTTCCATTGAAAACAATTGGTCAGAACCAAGGATACTCCGTCACTGTTCTGCTGGAGAGACTTCACTCCCAAAGCACCTTTGACTTTCTCTATCAGAGGATGGCCATTCCATTGTGGAAGTTCTACAGATTTTTCGTGGCTATTGCAGTGAGACCTTTGTGAATGCCCTGGGGGAGATGTACAGACCGAAGGGAAGGCACTGAAGCTGGCAGAGGAATTGAGGATGAATTGGGACATGTACGTGTCTGATAAACCTACAGAGCATCCAGTCTCCCAGATTTATCAATAATATAATGGATTGGAGGTTTTCTATCTTGCATGCCTCCAACTTCCTGTGCTTGTTTAGGGTTTTTTTTTTTAACCACTGGGCACAGATTACCTGATTTTTTTTTTTAGAACAGAGGTGAACCAAATCCTCATCTCCTCTAGGCAAGTGGAGCCTTTAAGATTGCTCATTTATTTAATCCGGCTACAAAACTTGACCAGAATTTTTTAAATTTCCCATTAATTCTGGTAGCCTGGATGACTGGAAGAGATTGAAAGGTGGACATCCCACCTATCAATTTTATATGATCGTTAAGCTCATTGAATTACGCCCTTGCATGAGTGAACATGTCATGATGTTATACATTTTTAATAAAATGATTGTACCAGAAAGGTGAACATCCCTTAAACTTCCACCAATGTCACACCAATATAGCTGATATGGCCCACTGATCCTGAATATTTTCAATCCAGGTGTGTGTGCAAAGCTTCACACAGGCACCCCCTTGTATTAGTGCACCCTTAAAAAGACTTTCGCTGTTCTCCTAAGACAGGTGCCTTAGAGTTTTAAGGCTTTAATAATGAAGATTCTCCAGTTCCTTCACCAATCTTCTCCCCGGTCTATAGGATTTTGCCTTCTTGTATCTATTTGGGAGTTGTCACTTGTATGCCGGACCTTTCAGAATTTTCTGTATTTTGTCAGATGATATTCGCCCTGACCTGCCAGTGGTCACCCTTGAGGTGGCTGTATCCTGTCTACTCCCAAATGGATTGGATCTGTTGTCTGGTATCTTGTACCAGATTTAATTATTTTTAAGGCAATTTGCCAACCATGGCTTCAGCTATAATACCCTTCTTGCTGTGACCGCAGGGAACACCACTCTTGAAAAACATCAATTGATGTCTACTGACACAAACCTAAAAGGAAAAGAACAAATTTCATCTCTTACAAAGCCGTTACCACCTTGTCTCTTCATTTCTTCCAGAAGGGCTTCTTTAAAGGGTTACTCGACTTTTCAGTCTTCAGGGCTGTAATTTTCTGTAAAATGCAATGCGACTATCTGGAGGTGTTCTGTACCCAGAATGTGTACGGAACACCCCCCTACAACATCACTTCCTGTTTGTGTGACTGACTCACTAACATTCCCAGAAGTCTGCACCAATATTAAAGTCAGATTTTTGGCAACCACTGCAACAAAAAAGTAGTTTTGGTAAGATACTCCCAGTAGAAAAATCATGTCTAAAGGGATGCAGACCCTGCCACCTTCCTCAAAGTCTGGCAGATGCAGCGGCTGGTTGATAATTATGAAACCGCTCCCATTAGACCCACTCAGCACAGGGGCTGGTTATTGCTTGTCTGCTGCCACCTGCAGATGCTACAGTATGTAGGAGCACTTCAGATCTAGATCTAATTTTCAGACTAGAGCCTCCTTGAACATAACAGTAAGTTGACATGTCTTGCCAGCTACATTCATGATGCATCCCTCATTGAAGGAGACTGCAGCAGATTCCCCTTTGGCTTTTTCAGAGTATACAGTTTTGACAATCTGTTTATAGGGGTCTTTTTCTCTGACCCTTCTATTCTTCCTGGATTAACTCCTCCAGTTCAGTGAAGGGAATGAATACTTTCTAACCTTGTGGAGAGTTTCCTCCACTTCATCCCAGGCAATTGCCTTACACAAAGGCTCTATTGGGCAATCTTCAAAGCTTGTGGCCCCTTTAACACTTTCTTCCTCTGACAAGCTTTTGAATTTGGACACCACCTACTGGCTCTAGTTGGAAGTGCTAGGCAATTCAGCCACCAACTGGGGAGTACAGGCTTCATGTATCAACTCCTTTGCCGATTCTCTAATCAAGGCGGCTACTTTCCAGACATCCCCTTATTTGTCAGTTGTCTCTTCCTCCAAGCGGACTTGACGTACTAGCTTGTCAAACAATGACTCTCCACCACAAATGCAGCCACCATTAGGGATGGTAACCTGTGAGGTTTGTAAACAGGGAGCAATAATAATGAGAGGTGAGATGATGACCTTGGTCAATGTTGCCTGAATGTCTGTGCCTAAATGGTGATTGTTCTGGCTTTTAGAAGGCTACCTTCATCTTGAGGTTCTTTCAGGGCTGTATCCTGCTTGTTCCAGGTATATTTGACATACTAGCTTGGCAGGCAATGACTTTCTACCACAAATGCAGTACCTATTAGGTCTGGTAACTTGTGATATTTGTAAATGGGGAGAAATGACAATGAGGGGGTAAGACGGTGACCTTAATCAACATTGCCTGGATGTCTGTTCTTTAGATGGTGACTTACCTTGACCTTTAGAAGGCTCCCTCCATCTTGTGGTCCTTACAGGACTATAGATATTGGCTCTCTTTTTCTCAATCTTCACTACTTACCTAATCCCTTTACCTTAAAGCAATGGGTGGTCTGACTGGACAGCGTTCCCCATAGAAACAGAGCAAGCAGCAGACTTAAATTAAAAAACAGCATAACACAGTAATCCCAGAGCAAGCATTGAGAAGGGGATATGAAGTGCCCAGGTGAATGCCATAAAGAGTACAATGATCCCAGAGCAACACTGAGAAAGAGATAGGAAAAGTCCAGATGAATAGCATACAATGGGAAAACATACCTGCGAACAATGAACACATAAGCATCCAGCATGCATGAGTAGAGAGCTCCACCATGTGTTTCCCAAAAATGTCATAAAACCATTTAAAACGGTCACATTTTGCCATTAGTGAGATCAGTGCCTGAGCATGCCCAGATCATCGTCTTGGAAAAGTTCTAGCCAGGAAACTGGTCACAGAGGCCGTATCACTTCCTGCCTCTCATGCTGAGAGTGTACTTGCACTGCTGCAGCCATCTTAGAAATGGCAAACGCCCACAAAACAGAGAAAAGAAGTTAAAAGCATATGGAAAGCAAAGGGAAACGCTGTCACTTACGTCAAAGCTTGTTTAAAGCTTTCTTTGTGAGGCCTGCACCACCAGAATCGGGCTCCAACCATATAGCTCATTTAGAGACTGTACAGGAAGGACATCCACCTAGGGCTCCAACCATATAGCTCATTTAGAGACTGTACAGGAAGGACATCCACCCAGGAGAAGCTGAAATATGCCCCCCAGACCACCAGAATGGGGCTCCAACCATATAGCTCATTTAGAGACTGTACAGGAAGGACTTCCAACCAAGAGAGGCTGAATTTGGCTGGGGCGACAAGCGGTAAGGGATACCTCGCGACTCCAGTCCTGATCAGGTGAGGAAAAAAAGGAGAATGCTGTGAGCCGGGTCTGTCTTTGATTTATAGTTAACCAGTCCTATCATGTTGTGGGGGCGGGGCCACAACCATGTGTATGCTGCCATGATGCACCAGGAAAGATTTTTAAATCAAACCTAATGTTTGGTGTTCGGTATTTTGAATTCACTAAATCATAAGTTAAACAAGTATTCTGCTTTTATAGCATTTCATAGCTTTTATAGCATGAATTATGTACTAAATATTTACTTCTTTTTTGGCAAATGTGTGTAGAACTACTGGCTAGATGGAATTATAATTCTGGCAGGAAAAAGCGTTAACATACAAGTATTTAACTTGAGCATTTAGCTGCTGTTCCATACATAGCAAATACTTTTTTTGGAGTTTTTTTTGCAGCAAGGCTTCCATTTAAAGAGGAAGTAAACTCTTACTTCCTCTATGTTACTGTCACGTACCTGGTGGTAGAGTCTGGCTTATGCGGGGGCAACCTCTCTTGCGGCCCTGGTTCGAGAACCCCTGATAGTGGGAACAGGGAGCTCAGGAGCACAGGGGGGCACGAGGGCTGGACAGTCCTTGGCTGGTAGACGGAAGTCCACTGGAGCTCGTGCAAACAGGAGAGTAGTGTTTCAGTCCGGGTCGGCAACTAGCGGACGGTGCGGTACAGCGGGATCAGGCAAACGGATGGTCGGGTACAGGCAGGGTCGGCAACGTGCTGGCAGAGACGGTACAAGGGATCAGACAAGCGGATGGTCATAGGCAAGCCGGGGTCAGATGCAGGCAGATAGCAACAAGTCCAAAGAGATAGCCGGGGTCACAGGAACAGGAAGTCACTCAGAAATAGCTTGCCGGGGACACAGATGCGGGAAACGCTGTAGAACGGACAGCACCGGGCACTGAGCCCTGCAGGTTTAAATAGGGCCGATTGGCGCCTGTTTCCGGCGCGTGCGCGCGCACGGACGCGGGCGCGCGCGAACGCGCACGAACGCGCGCGAACGCCCACAGGCGTGCGCACCACCGCGGAAACTGTGGAAACAGCTGCATCTTCCTGACAGTTACCCTGCAACGTAAAAGCATAATGGGCTAGTATGCATCGCATATTAGCCCATTATGTGCCACTTACCTGCATTGGAAGCCTGCAATCTCCAGCGATGTCCCCGCTCCAGGCCACGTCCATCTTCTGTCCCTCTTCCTTCTGGGGCCGCGATCTCCGGCTCTGTGACTGACCGGAGTCGTTTGACGTCACTCCCGAGCATGCGCACGGGAGCCGCCAGTCATGGCACAATCTCAGTGAGGAAACGGCACGGAGGCCGTTTCTTCACTGTGCATGTGCCAGATGACGTGGGCACATCACAGTACACTGTATATCTCCTAAACCGTGCAGGTTTGGGAGATATTCAGGGAACCTACAGGTAAGCCTTTTTATAGGCTTACCTGTAGGTTAAAGTGGTTGTCACGGGTTGACAACCACTTAAGAAAAAAGGGTGGGTTTCTGTGTAAAGATGGGGTGGTATTTGGGGGTTTTCATTTCTTTTGGGGGTTTATTCATTTTTACATGTTAATAGGACCTGTTGTTTATGTTGGGGGTACTCAAAGTGTAGCAGGTATTTGTTGGTGACACTGTTCTTGGAGCTGTGTTTTGTTCACATCACATGCCTGCATTATTTAAAAGAAAAACTAAGTGCACCTAACCCCTATCACATAATATCACTCACATACTGTAAACTATATCTCCCTGATCCCCATAGAAAAAATAGAAGGTAAATACTGGTTTGGTCATGGCCTATTTGCTGTCCTGCCATTGGCTATTTTACACTTTATCATCTGTGGCCTCTTTATTCTTGTAGCAAAACACCTGCCTGTGCCTGCCATGTGTCTTCATTACATTTTGGCCTAGTCTTGCTCAATAAAAAAAATCCTGTCACCAAAAAATATTTAATCTGCTTTATCATCTGCAATCTCTTAATTCTTGTAGCAAAATGCCTGTACCCTGTGTCTGTAATATATTTTGCTCATTAAAACTGTCCTGCAACTGGTACAGTGCTGTATTATCTGCAGTCTCTTAATTTTTAACCACTTAAGGATTTTTAACCTTCACCCCCCCCCCCTGCTATAATTAGCAATTAGCAGCCAGTAATTCCTTTTCACTCCTGTATTCCACAGCAATCAATGGCTTTGTTGATAAGCAAACCCTAACTGTACTGATAATACTAACTGTGAAGTTAACCTAACCTTAACGCTGACCCTTTCATTTCTAACAAAGTTACGTAATCACTATGATATGAGATAACATGGTTTTGTAGATAAACAAAGCCATGTCACAGAAATTGTTTTGTTAATTTTTTTTTGTTTATGGCTTTGTTTAGCTGCCACTATATTAATTTCTAGGTGCACATGATGTGCAATTTATTTTTAAAAGTAGTAATAGGACACAAATAGATAAGAAACTAAGCTATATTATGTGTGCAGGCAAAGTCATGGATGGAAGCAGACAGATGCAGTCACAAGCTTAAAGTGGAACTTTAGTCAGAAAAGTAAATCCTGCCAGATCATTTCAGGCTGGGCCCTTTTGCAGGTATAGCTATGTAAAACATAACGTGCCTATACTGTTTAAAGTCCAGTAATAGACTATCTCACCCTGCTCTGCACATACTCAGTTGCTTTCTATCTTTAGGTACTGCTAAATCTTTAGAATGCCAATCTGCCAGCAGCCTTAAAGTGAAATTAAACCCTCCTATTCTTTACAGCCAAGGAAGCTGCTTCTGTTTAATCTGCAACTGCCACGTGTCATCAGTTATGATACCAGCCATTTGATGGTTTGATAATTTTGTTGAGGACACAAGTAAATGTGACAATTTGCAATCCTGGCTTTCCAGGAATGTAACTGTTTTATTAAGTTGATGGGCTTAGTGCCACTTTATGAATTACTACTGTTCTTCAACAAAATGGCAGCCTCCAACAAGAAGAAACAGAACTAATGCACAGTACACACTAATTTTGGTAGCATAATTATTAATGTTGAATTTATGTTCCTTGCTAAAGAACATTATTTTGTATAAATGTGTTATGGGTAAAGTTACAGTTTAAGAATTAGAAAATTTAAGGAAGAAGTCCTGAATGTTTTGCGTTATTGCTATTAGATTTTCTTGGTTCGAGAGTAGAGTTGAGCGAACCTGGACTGTAAAGTGTCCATGCCCCGAACCCGGACATTTGAAAAAAAGTCCAGGTTTGGGTTCGGTATTCGGGTATTTTTCGCGCCTTTTCTATAGCTGCAGGACAGCCAATCAACAAGCGTTTTACTTGTTTGCCCTTAGAAGCCATCACAGCCATGCCTACTGATGGTATGGCTGTGACTGGCCAGTGCATCATGTGGCCCAGACTATTTTTGGCGCCTGTTGAATAGCTCCAGGGCAGCCAATCAACAAGCATTTCACTTGTTTGCCCTTAGAAGCCATCACAGCCATGCCTACTATTGGCATGGCTGTGATTGGCCAGTGCATCATGTGACCCAGCCTCTATATGAGCTGGAGTCACGTATGCCACGTGTCAAATTGTCGAAGGCTAGTGTAGGGAGAACATGCTGCCGGCGCTGTGAGGGATAGATTACCGATCTAATATGATCTCATTCTGCATTACAGACAGGTTCCTGGCAGTGCTGTGAGTGGAAAGATTAGCATTCTAAAACCATCTGATACTGGACTAGGTACAGTTTACTAGTGCTGTGAGGGATAGATTACCAATCTAATATCCTCTCATCCTGCATTACTGACAGGTTCCTGGCGGTGCTGTGAGGGGAAAGATTAGCGTTCTAAAACCATCTGATACTGGACTAGGTACAGTTTACTAGTGCTGTGAGGGATAGATTACCGATCTAATATCATCTTATCCTGCATTACAGACAGGTTCCTGGCAGTGCTGTGAGGCGAAAGATTAGAGTTCTAAAACCATCTGATAATGGACTAGGTACAGTTTACTGGTGCTGTGAGGGACAGATTATTGTTCTAAAATCATCTCATAGTGCTATAGGGAGAGGTTCCTGCTGCTCCTGTGAGGGACAGATTATTGTTCTAAAATCATCTCATCTTAGTGCTATAGGGAGAAGTTCCTTCTGCTCCTGTGAGGGACAGATCATTGTACTAAAATCATCTCATCATAGTGCTACAGGGAGAGGTTCCTGCTGCACCTGTGAGGGACAGATTATTGTTGTAAAACCATCTCATCATTGTGCTACAGGGAGAGGTTCCTGCTGCTCCTGTGAGGGACAGATTATTGTTCTAAAATCATCTCATACTGCTAGAGGGAGAGGTTCCTGCTGCTCCTGTGAGTGACAGATTATTGTTCTAAAATCATCTCATAGTGCTATAGAGAGTGGTTCCTGCTGCTCCTGTGAGGGACAAATTATTGTTCTAAAATCATCTCATAGTGCTATAGGCAGAGGTTCCTGCTGCTCCTGTGAGGGACAGATTATTGTTCTAAAATCATCTCATAGTACTATAGGGAGAGGTTCCTGCTGCTCCTATGAGGGACAGATTATTGTTATAAAATCATCTCATCACTGTGCTACAGGGAGAGGTTCCTGATGATCCTGTGAGGGACAGATTATTGTTCTAAAACCATCTCATTATAGTGCTACAGGGAGAGGTTCCTGCTGCTCATGTGAGGGACAGATTACTGTTCTAAAATCATCTCATAGGGATATAGGGAGAGGATCGTGCTGCTCCTGTGAGGGACAGATTATTGTTCTAAAACCATTTTATCATAGTGCTACAGGGAGAGGTTTCTGCAGCTCCTGTGAGGGACAGATTATTGTTCTAAAATCATCTCATCATAGTGCTATAGGCAGAGGTTCCTGCTGCTCCTGTGAGGGACAGATTATTGTTCTAAAATCATCTCATACTACTAGAGGGAGAGGTTCCTGCTACTGCTGCGAGGGACAGATTATTGTTCTAAAATCATCTCATCATAGTGCTACAGGGAAAGGTTCCTGCTGCTCCTGTGAGGGACATATTATTCTTCTAAAATCATCCAATACTGCTAGAGGGAGAGGTTCCTGCTGCTCCTGTGAGTGACAGATTATTGTTCTA
>BLSH010247668.1:390178-405635 GCA_018402905.1 Glandirana rugosa
GAAAGGAGTTTCAGATCACTTGTACTCCGAATCTTTTCCTCTCTGCCGCTCAGACGTCTTACTCCTCTAAGACCGACACTTCACCTCCCTTGCTTCTCTACACATGTACGATAGTAAATAGGTGTTGTTACGTGACCATCTCTAGGGTTCTTCTTTACCGGGTTATGTCTTTGGGTAAACATAGGTACTAATGTTGGACATATACCCTCCTCAACTAGATTTACTAGTTTACAACCTCGGTATAAATGGTTTGTCTTCTTGTATGGTGACCATATTTTTTTCAACGGGAGATAAAAAAAGTAAACCGGTATAGATTATATCCTCCTGGTAGCCAAGGAATGGTTTGGGGTTTATGGTGAATTTGCGATATATGATGTACGCATTATATATGGCCAAATGAAAAAAATAGAGGGCAACTTTTTTTATACCAGTGGTATGTTCTTCTGTTTGGTAAATATGGCTCCAACATTTGATCATTTAGATCAACTCCTCCCATATACAGGTTGTAATCATGGATACAAATGGGTTTCTGTATTGGGCCATTTCTTCTTGGGATCTCTACCAGTGCATTGTTGTGGATAAATGATAGCATGTACACATCTCTTCGTTCCCTCCACTTCACAGCCAGAATCTCCTCATTCTGCAGACTCGCCGTCTCTCCTTTTCTAAGCCTCATGTTCACTAGACTTTGAGGAAAGCCCACCCGATTCTTTCTGGCTGTGCCACAAGCTGGTGTACTCTTCCTGTAGAGGTTCCGGAACAGGGGTAGACTGATGTAAAAATTATCCACATATAGATGGTAGCCTTTGTCCAGGAGGGGGTAGATTAGTTGCCAAACAATTTTACCGATTGTACCTAAATAGTCCGGGCAATTGGGGGGATTCAGCTGGGAGTCCTTCCCTTCGTATACTCTGAAGGTGTAAACGTACCCCGTGGTTCGGTCGCACAACTTGTAGACCTTCACTCCATAGCGGGCCCTTTTGCTGGGTATAAATTGTTTTATTCCCAGCCTGCCGGAAAATTTCACCAGGGATTCGTCAACACATATATGCTGGTCCGGGGTAAATAATTGGGGGAATATTTCTGTAAAATAATTTAGAATTGGGCGAATCTTATAGAGCCGGTCATAATTTGGGCAATTTCTGGGGGGGCACTGGGTATTGTCATTAAAATAGAAATCTCATAATCATGTAAAATCTTGTCCTGGGCATTATGGATAAGAAGACCAGCATGTGGTAGATGGGGCGGGTGGACCAGTAGGAGTGGAGTTCATTTTCGTTGTTAAGTGCCATGCAGAACGTGAGGCCCAAAACAGTTTTAAATTTTGCCACCGTTACATCGCTCCACTCAAAGGGAGGGGAATAATAGGAGTTAGGATTAGCCTGGATAAATTGGCGTGCATATAGGTTGCACTGGGCCACAATGGATCGCAGCATGTCCTCAGTAAAAACCAATTCAAAAAAATGAATGGGCAAAAAATTTTGTGTGTCCACCTGGACTCCTGGTTGGGCAGTAAAAGGGGGAATACTAGCTTCTCCTGAATTGGGAGGAAGCCACAAGGGGTGCTGGAGTGAGTAGGGAAGGCCGGCATGGGATCTCACCCTTTGGGGCTGAGTTACAGCGGTGCTGGTGGATGGCACTGGGGTGCTGGTGGATGGCACTGGGGTGCTGGGGGATAGCACAGTGGTGCTGGTGGATGGCACTGGGGTGCAGGTGGATGGCACAGTGGTGCTGGTGAATGGTATTGCCTCCTCAACAACGCGCCTTTGTCTGGCGGGCGGACAATATTCTTTGTCTGAGTCCAGCTCTGATTCGCTACTTGAGACGGGTTCATAGGCCATATCAGACTCAGACTCAGACTCAGAGGAACCTGCAGGAGAAAGCTCCCCGTTGCTCTCATCGGCCGCAAGAATATTGTAGGCCTCCTCAGCAGAAAACGATCGTTTTGCCATTGTTGCAGCACTAATTGGCACTGATGACACTTGATGACAAGTGGCACTGATGATGTGTGGCACTGACAGGTGGCACTGATGACAGGTCAGGTGGCACTGACACGTGGCACTAATGACAGGTCAGATGGGACTGATGACAGGTCAGGGGGAACTTTATGAAATATGGCACTGATGACACTTGATGGCACTGACAGGTGGCACCGATGTGTGGCACTGACACGTGGCACTGATGACAGGTCAGGTGGCACTGACATGTGGCACTGATGACAGGTCAGGTGGCACTGACACGTGGCACTGATGACAGGTCAGGAGGCACTGACACGTAGCACTGATGACACTTTGATATGTGACACTTGATGGCAATGATAGGTAGCACTGATGATATGTGGCACTGACAGGTGTTACTGATACGTGGCACTGATATGTGGCACTGACAGATGGCACTGATATGTGGCACTGACAGGCGGCACTGACGATATGTGACACTGACAGGTGGCAATGAGAGGTGGCACTGACAGGTGGCACTATGATGGGCAGTTTTTTGGCACTTTTATAAAATCACTCTGTAACTCACAGTGATAGACGGCACAGATCGCTCTCTCTCTCTCTCTCTCTCTCCTCACACAGCGGTGTCTATGTGAGGAGAGAAGGCAGGCAACGAAAGATGATCTCATATGTTTACATTTGAGATCAGCTTTCGTTGGACCCGCCGATCGTATGGTAAACCTCCGCTGTTGCTGGCCGTTTACCTCGTGCGCGCCCGCGATTGCAGGCTGGGAGCGCGTGAAGGGGCGGACGTCCATGGACGTCCACCCGGAAATTGGGATCCGCGCTGTAGCCGTCTTTCGGCTATAGCGCGGATCTGTACACGTTAAATGGATCCAGAAATTAACTTTGCATTTCTCGTGCAGGAGAGTTAGAAATAAAGAATGGTGACCATACAAATCCCGATTACACGCCAGTGTGGCGAAAGGCTGATGCAAAGACCGGGAACATAATCATTCACTATCACACAGACAGATTTTCCAACAAACATTATATCAAGGCTGAAGGATGTGATACATCTGGTGTAAACCATTTTTACTCATGAGGTGGGTCACTAACAACAGTGCAGCATCTTCTTGTTTAAGGACAGATACTATCTTGCCATCTAAGGCCAGCCTTATGTAGGGGTTTAGTTATCAACAGATTGCAAAGTCCTGCCTTTGGTTGGTGTCTGAGGACATCTTTGCCTGCCTTTTTCATGCTGTCATCAAGCTGGAAGTGCTAGGTTGAGGACACTTGCAATTCATTTGGCCTGACTGTCTCACACTGCTAGTCCTTCCACTCCTAGCCAATTGTGCAGTGGATTATGGGACGCTAACAACCACTGATTTAGGTACTTACACTAGCTGTATTAACAAACAGTATATTCAAAATGATAGTTCATAGTTATTAACTAAAATCTGTTATCCATATTCAGTATACTGTTTATAGTTTCGAATTTTCAAATGAACCACAACTCAAAATACATAGTTTTGAAAGGAGTTTTTCTCAATAAGTGCTTAATTAGGAAAAGGAAGTGTAGCACTCCTCCTCTCTGAGTGGTTGCAGATAACCCCCAAGATGGTGGAGCATGCTCTAATTTAATTCTTAGGGCAAAATCCTTGGCTAATTGTGAGGTAGAAAGAAGGGTGAGCTTGACTCTTGAGTTTATTGCTTTTCTTAAATTTATTTGCTCTGGACAAAGGGTCTGGCAAGAGATACCCCCAAAAATTGTCAAGATAGCTCATATCTTCTAGAAGTAGTTAAAGTGGTTGTTGCCCCTTTAAAGAGCAGCCAGGAAGATTGCAATGACTCTCTAAAATGTGTCAATGTCTGTTGTTAAAGGTCACTGGATCTTTCTCTAAGCAGATTCTAGGCCTTTGGCCATATGTGAGCAGTCACAGATACCTTAGTTGATTAGCAGTGAGAACTTTGTGCAATGTCTAACAACAGCAGCTTCTCCAAAGCTCTCAGGGACACCCTTCAGCCCTGAAGACATCTCCAAAGTTGTGCCATACAGACAGCCATTTTCCTGTTATCTCTTCCTGCTATGACCTCCAGCAGGACAGCTGAAATTCCCTAGGGCTTTTACCACAGGCTGTTACAAGGCCCAATAAATAAAGGCATTTGTCATTTTGGCATCCTCGCCAGGCAGAAGCTCACGAGAGAAGACCCTTCTGGAAGTTTGTACCAAATGTTTATTGCCTTCTTTCTGCCAACACCACTGGACTAGATCCCTCAGTGATTGGTTAAGACAAAGAAATATTCATAACTCATACACTGTTACCATCCACACTAACTATTGGAGATACTTCCACAGCAGCAAGCAGAAATAATCAATATTCTAAAGGTAGAAGAAACCTACTGAGCACAGAAAATACAAACAAGTACAACAAAACTTGGGTAAGACAACAAAAAATTTAAATGGTGACACTCTAACTTAGGGCAGGGTTCCTACAGAATATACTGCAGATTGCCTTGTCTAAGTTATCTTCTGCTTGGGTTTCTGATAAGCATTCTAACCATATTCTATTGCATTAAAAAAAACTTGCTCAGACACTAAACAGGACCAATAAGAGTTTTTTCTGTTTAAGATTAGAGTTGAGCGAACCCGAACTGTAAAGTTCGGGTTCGTACCGAACTTTCGGGTGTCCATGTCCCGAATCCGAACCTGAACGTTTGAGAAAAACGTTTGGGTTCGGGTTCTGGTATTTTATCACACATGTTGAATAGCTGCAGGGCAGCCAATCAACAAGCGTTTTACTGGTTTTCCCTAGAAGCCATCACAGCCATGCCTACTAATGGCATGGCTGTGATTGGCCAGTGCATCATATGACCCAGCCTCTATATGAGGCTGGAGTCACAGTGCTGCATGTCACATGCTCTCAGGTTAGTGTAGGGAGAGGATGCTGCCGGCGCAGTGAGGGACAGATTGTGAGGGACAGATTGCAGTGATAATAACTAGGTAGAGATTACTACTACTGCTTTGAGGGACAGATTGTAGATCTATAACATCTCATCCTGCATTACAGAAAGATCTGATTACAGAACGATCTCTCATCCTGCATTACAGAACGATCTGATTACAGAACGATCTCTCATCCTGCATTACAGAATGATCTGATTACAGAACGATCTGATACTGGACTAGATAGAGATTACTACTGCTTTGAGGGACAGATTGTAGATCAAATAACATCTCCCATTTTTCTTCCTTTTGCAGCCCTCTAGCACTTTCCAGGACTTTTTACAGTCTTTTTTTGCCAAAAAGTTCGGGTCCCCATTGACTTCAATGGGGTTTGGGGTCCGGGGTAAGGTTCGGATAAGGTTCGGTACCGAACCCGAACATTTCCGGAAAGTTCGGCTGGACCCGACAAATCCCGAACGTCCAGGTGTTCGCTCAACTCTATTTAAGATATGAAAAAGGCCAAAGCTATAATATATAACAAAAAAAAATCTCTGCACTGGACATAGACCATGAAATGATATGGTAAAGCAGGGTACAGAGTAATCGATTATGTGTTAGGTATGTTTTATTCAAAGTTAATTGATGTGCAATAGCATTACTTGAACCATCTTCAGCCAAGGTAAAGAATTAGCATCTTTGGCTTTTATTAGCTTTGCTTAAATTAAAAATCAGAAAACTAAAATCAGATAGAACAAACATTTCCTGATCCACTTACACATTCTAACCATAGAGACATGAAATTCAGAGGAGGAAACCTTCCATAGCCACTTTTATGGTACTTTTACTTTCTCTGTTCTCATTAATGGGAAACCTCACCAGAAGGAAAACCTCAGAATAACAAGAAACATACAAACAATATTTTTTTTATATTTAGCCCTTTCTTCTGGCTGGACCATTGCTTTTTGGTTCACCTTGTTCATAGAAAAACAGAATATGACCTATAATTTCCCATATTTACTTTGTACCACAAATCTACAACAGTACTTGCTTTTTATTAATTATTATACAATTGGATAGACAGTAATTTTTCCTGGTCTGTTCTGTTACACAGATGTGTACTATGTGTTGATATCTTCCACACTATAACATTTCTACTCTTAACCATGTTTTCTGAGTTTGTGATCAATTTAGCACTCAAGCATAGGAACCGTTATACTAGAACATGAAATATAAACATTTTTGTTAAGGTCAGTGGTAGAAACACATTTCTTTGACAGTAATATTTCTGTGACAACAACAATGCAATGCAAGGTGGGACTTCCTACAGAGCTCTGTAGGTTTTTTTCTGTGGGTTAGAAAAACTAACAATTTGATACAGTTAAATTACCAACAGACTGTGTGCTCAGTTACAAACAAAAGCATTATACTTTTCAATAAGTCCTCATTTGTATTATATAATCTTCATAAAAAATGAATGAAATGTCAGAAAAGACTAATAGAAATATTGTATTTATCAAATTAAAGTGAAAAAAAAATCACACTGAGGGATTTCCACAGAATTTGCCCTTGGTATGGTTATAATTTTTGAGGGGTACTTTATAAAAGAGCAAAGTTTAGATAATGAAGAAGAGTCCTTTTGCTCTATTTATAATGAGACCATTCAAAAAAGATGTCATCAGTGGAGTCTATTGTTAGAATCTCCACCCTGTCATTGGAAAACTTCCTCTAAAGCAGCCCATAGATGTATCGTTTTTTTTTTGTTTAACCACTTCAATACTGGGCACTTAAACCCCCTTCCTTCCCGGACCAATTTTCAGCTTTCAGCGCTGTTGCAGTTTGAATGACAATTGCGCGGTCATGCGACACTGTACCCATATGAAATTTTTATCATTTTTTTCACACAAATAGAGCTTTCTTTTGGTGGTATTTAATCACCCCTGGGTTTTTTATTTTTTGCGCTATAAATTAAAAAAGACTGAACATTTTCAAAAACAATGCATTTTTCTTCGTTTCTGTTATAAAATTTTGCAAATAAGTAATTTCTCTTCATAAATTTTGACCAAAAATGACACTGCTACATTTCTTTGGTAAAAATAACCCAAATCGGGGTTTATTTGGTGTTGGCGGACAGACAGATGTTTTGGGGACTGTGACAGATGTGACGGGGACAGACAGATGTTTTGTGTATGGTGACAGATGTGACGGGGACATACAGATGTGTTGGGGACTGCGACAGATGTGACGGGGACATACAGATGTTTGGGGACTGTGACAGATGTTTTGTGTATGGTGACAGATGTGATGGGGGACATACACATGTTTTGGGGACTGTTTTATGGGGGCACTGGTGTGTATGGGGACAGGGGTATCAGTGTGCTTGGTGCACTGTGTGGGGGGCGATCTGTGAGAGCCCTTTGCATGAAATCGTCATCATGCAGAGAGCTGTCACATAGCTGCAGATTTCCCCCCCCCCCCCGCACTGAGCCCTCACTGAGCTCCGCGGGGGGAGAACTGTCACAGAGACGTTCGTCTCTGTTTACAATGTGACGGCTGTGATTGGACACAGCCATCACATGATCGGGAGGGCCAATTACTGCGCCCATATCCCGATCTCTGCTCAGCTGGATCCTGTGATCATAATGATCACAGGATCCAGCCGCAGCGCGCCGCGTGGCCGCAGCGCGCCGCGTGGCCGCGCTGCGAGCTCCCATTCTGCAGGACGTTCATACACGTCCTGTCAGAACGGGGAAGCTCCCACCCGGCCGTATATGTACAGTGGCCACCGGGTGGGAGGTGGTTAAGCAGCTGGTTGAATAAAAAAAAGGTTTGATTTCCCCATCAACACATGATGTGGATGGAGGAATTCTCCCCACTGCACCATTGATTTCTGACAGCAGGGAGACTTACCCGCCATCAGAATACACTGATCAGCGCAGCAGCCTATAGCTTGCAGCGCTGATCGAGTGGCACAATTTGCAAAAATTGGTGGGGTATTATTCAAGAAGTAGCAGGAAAGGTTCACAAAGCACAGATCCACAGAATGAATAAAGCAAAAGCAGGGAAATGCATGCAATGCAAATTCCTCTTCATCAAGATGAACAGTGAGCAACGAACAGTGACATCACTAAATCTCACTACTAATCTCATGAGATTAACAGTCCCAGGCAGCAGTGTCTTAGATCTCATACTGCAGAAATACTGTATAGCTATGAGGCTGTAGGCCAAGCACCCTCACATACCTGGAAGTGCACTGCAATTTTTTAAGAAGAATTTCAGACAACGTATAGTTTTTAGCAATTACAAAGTAGTATTAACTGAAGTTTTTTGTATCTGACTGGAGTTTAGCTTATAAAGTAGCATATGCTTAAGGCTGGCCGTACATGAGTATTTTTTTTTTTGTTCAACCAGCAGGTTAAACAAAAGAAAATTACTCAATTTCCCCATGGGATTATTTGGTTATATATATATATATATATATATATATATATATATATATATATATATACATTTTGTTTTTGTTTTTTGGTTGAACTAGATGGACTTGTGTCTTTTTTCAACCTGACTAACTATGTAACTACTGTATGTAATTCACACACTTATGAAAATGTGGAGAGACCTTTGGCTAAAGTGTCAGATGGTGTCAGAGATTGCAACCTGAAGTCCCTTCTGGATTGCCTGCGTGCATGCACGTGTGGGAGCGCACACGCATGTGGCAGGTGCGCACACGGATACGCGCCGTCACTAGTGCCAAACAGCCTATTTGAATGGGCAGCACCATACCATCAAGTGACTCAGTTCAGCCCTCGTGCCATACTGCACTCTCGAACCACCTGTCTGCTCTACCAGGGGTTCCCAAATCAGGGTCATAAGAGAGGTTGCCCACTGCATAAGCCAGACTCTGCTACCAGGTACATGACAGATGGTCTTCAGAACAGGCAAGTGGTTATTTTTTACATGTCCTTTGATAATGAACAACTTTTTGGTGCTCCTTTGGATAATGTCATCAAAGATGTTACTGGAGGTAAAAGCATGCATTTACCCCAGCCAAAAAATCTGAGGTCTCTTTATGAAATGAACTCTCCCCACTTCTGAAGTCAAGAAAAGTTCCTTTTTGTTTCTCTCAGATTTCCAATTCAAAACCCAAAACTAAGCCAAAAACAACTACAAGTCTTGGACCTCAAAGACCCAGTCCAAGCCTGTAGACAACCCTCTTCTGCAGTAAGGGTTACACCCACTTTTCAAAGTGAGGGGACATCTGTTGGTCTTCGCATGCACCCAGATAACCAGCATCTCTGATGCAAAGGTAAAGGACATAGTGTCCCAAGGCTACAAGCTGAGTTTCACATTCTTCCCCTGCCTTGCTTCATGTTGCTTCATGTTACAAAACCTACCTACATCTCTTCAAAGACTGTCAGATCTCCATGCTGTGATTATTGATCTTATGACCCAGGACATTATAGCCTTTGTATCCACAGGTCTGGTGGCTAAGGAATCTTGCTCTGGAGCTGGGGAAATCCTTCCTCCCTTTGTCCTGGAAAGTCTTTTTAATGGATGCCATCTTGATGGACTGGGGAGTCAGAGACACCCTGTTTGTGCAGGGGACTTGGGCACCAGAAGAATACTATGCTGCAATTAACATTGTGGAAGGTTGAGCAATTTGGTTGTCTGCGCAATGCTGGATAGCTTTGACTGGAAGGTCATCCAATCTGCTTTCAGACAACGCCATTAGAATGGCATATAACAACCATCAGGTTGGAACCAGAAGTCTGGCTGTGGTGAGAGGTAGAAGGAATTATAGCTTGTGCAGAATTGCATATCCCAGCCTTATTTGCCATTCACATCCCAGACACAGATAATTGGTAGGCAGAATACATCATCCAGCAGCATCTGAACTCAAGGGGGGGTGTCAGATTTGGACCCCTTAGCCTCCTGATTCAACAAAAAACTTTCCAAGTTTGTATGCAGAAGCAGATATCCTCTAGCAGAGACAGTGGATGCTCTGGTGACCCATGTAATACAGTCCGAGCTACACCTTTTCACCTCTGGAATTCCTACCTTTCCTATTCTATAGGACTGAAAAGAGAACATTCTGGTAATATCTACAGTACTAAACTGGCCAACATGGATGTGGTACTCCAATCTGATCAAACTTCTGGGGCTCTCCCAGATTGACTGGACCTCCTGTTCCAAAGATTAATTTAACACCCAGCTTCACAGTCATTGGTTTTAATGCAATGCTGTTAAAGCCCAGGTCTTGAGAAACAGTACTTTCAAAGACAAGACAATATCAATCCAAGAAAAAACTGAATGGATCAAGTCTTGATCTTTCTGCAATCAGATCTAGATGACACAAAGTACCCAAAATGGTACCAAAAGTATGGCCCTTACCATCTTGTTCCAAAGGTCATTTAGTTCCCATTCTTTGATCAAAACTTTTGTACACAATGTTTCTCATTTGGATCCTCATGTACAACATGCTGTGACTTCATATGATTTGAATCTAGTCCTATTAATACTTCAACAACCACCTTTTGAACAGATCCAGGATATTCCCTTATTCACTCTCATTTACAAAGTTATTTTCTTTGTCACCATCATCTCTGTGAGGTGTGTGTCTGAGCTGCTGGCCTTGTCCTTTAAACATCCCTTTCCACTAAGGATCAGTTAGTACAGAGTCTCAGAGTCTCCTCCCTCTCTAAGGTGGTTTTGGCTTTAAATTCAGTGAGGACATTGTTCTTCCACCTCTTTGTCTGGTTCCACTACATCCAAAGGAACTTGTCTTTTAATGTCTGAATGTGGTTCATGTTGTGTGGGTTTTTCTCTCAACTATAGCTTCCATGAGAAAACTTGACTATCTGTCATTCCTGATGGTTCCTGTAAAAGGCAACACTTTTTTTCGGTGGCTTAGACAAATCATTGTTCAGGTTTATAGCTTTAAAGATAAGGTTTCACCTTTTTATGGCAAAGCACACTCTACTAGATTTGTGAGTGCTTCTTGGGATTTTAGGCATCAAGTATCTCTTTTTAAGATTTGCAAGGCTGTCCTTTCACCTCTTTTCATACTTTTTCAAGTTTTACCAGGTTGATGTTCAGGCCTCAATGCCAACTTTAGCATAAAGTCATTTAGGCAGCTGTTTTGAACTGTGGGATGTTCTTTTATACATTTTTGGGGCTGGTTTTTGTTCTTTTCCTGCTTTCCACCACTCAGTTGGATCACTTTTGGATGTTCCATACATCTCTACATACTTGTGTCTGAACATGATTGAAAACCATTTTTTTTTGTACCTACCGTGAAATCCATTTCTTAAATTTAATTAAGCGACACACTGTGTTTCTATGGGAATTAAACATAATAGGAGTGGACTTGACAACATTTTTTCTTTTTTGCTGGTGTCACACCTGAAGGTGTGCCCCTTAATGCAGTTCAAATAAATACACTGTAATGTTGATTTTTGGATTGAAAGCTTCCTAGCATCTCTCCTGTTTCAAATGTGGCCTAGTGAATGTGTTTATACCGTATACTGTGCTTTGAGTTACTACAATATTTTGTTTGCTCTACATAAACTGTTGATTTTTATATTAAAAGCTGGCTGATATCTTTTTTGTTCCAAATGCTGCCTAGTATAAGTGAATAACCCTATTGCTGCAGTGGCAGCACCAATGTGTAAACCGATGTCATGCTGCTATAGTCTGCTTACCTTTTTTACACTATTGGCTTTCTTGTAGAAGTGATCACTTCTATAGCCTGTGGGTGCTTCTCCCCCTCCTGATCCCCAAAATCATGTGTCTCCATTTAATCTGACTCTCCTGGGTGACTTAAACTTTCATGGAGATCAGCAGGATATAAACAAACATCCATTCTCTGATCTCCCCTGTGAAAAATGACCCCAGAAGCAAGCAACTGTGATTATTTTAGGGTTCAGAGATATTAATCCATTGCTGGAGAAGAAGCTAAATGAGCATGATCTGTGCTTGGGCAGTTTCAAAGTGCAGAAATTAATAGACCCCTGATGACCCCTGAAGGCCAACTGCACTATACTATTACATTAGGGGCTTTTCAGCAACAAAGTTAAGTAAAAAAAATGTTAGCAAGTTTAAAAAAACACCCCAAAAAATTCTTAAAGCATCCAGCCATCACATACATACATACATGAATCTAAATATGTGCAGAGGGGGTCCACATGTGTACAAAAACAGCGATTGCACCACATGTACAGTATTTGGTATCACCATGCATGCCAAAGTGAGAGCAATAATCCTGGGGCCATTGTTACTGTTAAGTCCATTATGAGCTGTAAATGCTTTTAACCACTTCAGCCCCGGAAGGATTTTCCACTGTAGGACCAGAGCACTTTTTGCGATTCTGCACTGTGTCAATTTAGCTGACAATTGCACGGTCGTGCAACATTGTAGCCAAAATTGATGTCCTTTTTTCCCCACAAATAGAGCTTTCTTTTGGTGGTATTTGATCACCTCTCTGTCATTTCTGATCACCGCTATTAACAAAAAAAGAACGACAATTTTGAAAAAAAAAAATATATTTTTAGTTTTTGCTATAATACATATCCAAAAAAATATAAAAAAACAAATGAATTCATCAGTTTTGGCCAATTTATATTCTTCCTCATATTTGTGGTAAAAAAAAAATTGCAATTGGCATTTATTGATTGGTTTGTGCAAAAGTTGCTGCGTTTACAAACCATGAGAATTTATTCATGGCGTTTTTCCTTTTTTTTTTTTACTAGTAATGGCGGCGATCTGTGATTTTTATCGGGACTGAGATATTGCAGTGGCCATGTCGGACATTTTTTACATTTTTTGGGACTAATGACATTTATACTCTAGGGGTTAACTGTGTTCCCTATGTGTGTTCTAACTGTGTGGGGCTGGACTGCCAGGGGCATAACAGATCTAACTGATCCCAGTTACAGGGATCAGTAGATCTGTCATGTCCCCCCTCACAGAGCAGGGAACTGGCATGTGTTTACATCGGCAGTTCCCCATTCTGGCTCTCTCACAAGCGATCGCGGGTTACCGGTGGACATCAAGTCCGCCCGACCCTCGGCCCCGCTCATGGGGCGTGCGGTGAGCACGCTATTCGCGCATGCGCGATAGCTGTTTATAAACAGCAATTTGTGGGAACGCTTCACTTTGCCGCCTTATATATATTATACGCAGTCGGCAAGTGGTTAAAGAGTTGCCTTTCAACAATTTTGGGTACTGTAGTCATTTGCTGTTTCACACATCGGCTTTAAGGATTGACATGTTAAGTATCCGTTTATTCTCACAAGCTCATCTTTTATATTTTTCAAAATTGGGTATTATATTGTGTTTATCTACATTTAAATTAATATAATTGTATTTTCTACTGAAAATATGGGTGTGATAAACAGTTATGCTAATATTGTGTGGCATAGAAAAAAGGTTTTAGATAATATTCAGGCCTAAAATGTGTGCAAAAATGAAAAAAAAAAAATGCTCTGGCAGTAAAAGGGTAAATACTGTACATAGAGTCACCACAATATTTTTCTGGCTTTTTTCATTGAAATATATGCACTAAAATGTTGATTTTGACCGTCTCTCCTGTTGAAAATGTGGTGCATGAAATTGCTAAAATATTTTGCCAACTTTTTCTGTGAAAATGCTGGCTTTTTTCATGTAAAATAATTAATCTTATTTTTTTTTATTAAAAGCTTCCTGGTGTGTTTGCTTTTCAAAAGTGGCCTAGAAAAGTAATTAAATCCTGTTCACTACAGTATGGTCACTATTGTCACTACAATACTTTGCTGGCTTTTTTACGAGTGAAATAACCTGACTTTTGATTCTGTTATTAAAATATTTGGTGTCTCCCCTGTTAAAAATAAAACTGCTTTAATACAGTGCAGTTACAGTGGAGTTACTGCAATATTTTGCTGGCTTTTTTGGTACAATAAAAACACTTGAATGGGATGTCTTTTTAAAATGTGGCCTGGTAAAAGTGTATAAACACTGTCTATGGAGTCAATACAAAATGTTTTGGGTTTTTCTATGAAATAAATATATTGTAATTTAGATTTTTTTTCTTATTAAACACTGCCTTGTGTGTCTCTTTTTCAAATCGTGGTCTAGTAGAACTGCATAAATAAAATGTATTTATGGAGGTAGTACACTATTTTCTGTCTTTTTTTCTGAGAAATAATATACTCTGATGACTAAAGGAAGACTGATTTATTTTCTTTTCAAAATGTGGCCTAGTAAAACTTATTTAATACTGTGTTGGAAATGCTAGAAGATTTTGCCGGCTTTTTTTCTGTGAAATAATATACTTTATTGTTGATTTTTGATTGCAAGCTGCATAGCTCTATGTAGTTTTTAAACCTCCCCAAATTAGACTTCAGTAGGGTTTAGAATACAGTTCAAACTTTCCGATGGATTCAGTGAACTGTACCCAACAGTGTCGGCAACCAGGTTGAACCTTAAAGTAAATATTTTGGTAGGAAATTCTATATAAATCAGTATTAGCAGGTATAAAACAATTAATAACCTCATTACAATCTAGTCCAGTGAATCTGTCAGCAACTGGTGTGACCAGAAATGTGTGAACTGCACAGAGAATACCAGACACAACATTAAGTGAAATAAGTGATTTATTAACCGGTTCCCCACCGCGCGCCGTCTTTTTACGGCGGCAGTGGGGGAGCCCTGCGCGAATCGCCGTAAATAAGCGGCAATTCGCATTTGGCCACCAGGGGGCGCGCGCGCGCACCCGCCGCACTCCTGGGGAGTGTGCCCGCGGCTCGGGCGGACCCGATGTCCGCCGGCGAGCCGCGATGAGCGGCTACAGAGAAAGAACGGGGAACCGCCGATGTAAACACGGCGGTTCCCCGCCCTGTCAGTGGGGCATGAGAGATCTACTGATCCCTGTCACTGGGATCAGTTAGATCTCTCATGCCCATGTTAGCCCAACCCCCCCACAGTAAGAACACACCCAGGGAACACAGTTAACCCCTAGCTCTCCCCCTGCAGGTTAACCCCTTCACTGCCAATGACATTTATACAGTAATCAGTGGACATTTAAA
This sequence comes from Glandirana rugosa, assembly GCA_018402905.1. Classification (NCBI taxonomy): domain Eukaryota; kingdom Metazoa; phylum Chordata; class Amphibia; order Anura; family Ranidae; genus Glandirana; species Glandirana rugosa. Next base: position 405,121 of record BLSH010247668.1, read on the forward strand.
TTTCTGATCGCTGAATAAATGTCATTGGTCCCAAAAAAGTGTCAAAATGTTCCGACATGTCCCCCCCAATATTGCATTACCGCTAAAAATCTCAGATCGCCGCCATTACTAGTAAAAAATAAAAAAAAAATAAAAACCCCAGAAATGAATTCTCACCATCCGTAAACGCGGCCACTTTTGCGCAAACCAATCAATAAACGCCGATTGCAATTTTTTTTATCGCAAATATGAGGAAGAATATAAATCGGCCAAAAACGGGGAAAAAAATGTTTTTTTATATTTTTTTTTTTGGATTTGAATTTTAGCAAAAAGTAAGAAATTTGGGTTTTTTTGCAAAATGGTCGCTCTTCTTTTGTTAATAGCGGCGATAAGAAATGACGCAGAGGCGATCAAATACCACCAAAAGAAAGCTCTATTTGTGGGAAAAAAAGGACGCAATTTTTGTTTGGGTACAAGGTCGCACGACCGCGCAATTGTCAGTTAAAGCGACGCAGCGCCGAATCGCAAAAAGTGCT
>BLSH010247668.1:417902-432444 GCA_018402905.1 Glandirana rugosa
GTACCCCTGGTCTAAAAGAGAACTCTAAATTGGAATAGGTTCTTTTATCGAAGATAGGACCGTACATAGTAGCGAGAACATTGGGACAAAAACCAAAGCCGATATCATTCAACGCCACTAAAGGTGCGGAATCGATAACAAACAAAGCGGCGGCAACACTAGACGTTTTCCTCAAACTTGACACCGGATCTCTAAAGCAGTCCAAAAAACAAGTCCTCTCGATGACATCCAAGACCCCGGTGAACTCAAAGCTTATTACAACTATTCTAAACCTTATAGACTGGGGTTTTCCGTCATTGATTACCCGTCCAGGTGGTCTACACATCCACTCATGGAGCCAGATGTGTCGGAGACTTCGAGCCATGGAAACGAATTACAAGGTTCTTTTACGATGGTACTTAGTTCCTGCCAGGGTGGCAAAATTCCTTCCCACCTACTCCCCTTCTTGCTTCAGAGGCTGTGTAGACCGAGGTACTCACCTACACATCTGGTGGACCTGCCCATTAGTTACTGCCTTTTGGGGTCAGATATTCCAAATCTTATCAACATTATTCGAAACTCAAGTGGCCCCAGAACCTACAGTAGCTCTCCTGAACAAAAAACCTGACGAAATCTCTAGGCCACAGTTCAAACTCCTTTTGCAGATCACAACGGCGGCGAAACAAACAATAGCTAAGGCGTGGAAATCACCGCAACTTACTATAGCCGAAACCAAAAACAGGGTTACAAGAGCGATGATACATGCCAGGATAGAAGCTATTTTCTTGGATAAGGTTAAATCTCAAGAGAAAATCTGGTCCCCATGGATGAAACACATTGTGCCGTCCAACTTTGACCACAGTCACCTTACCCCCTGAATACACTGCATCCATTCTGCTGGCTAATTCGCTAATCCCAACATATATACTTTTACCACGACCACCACAGAGAGATAGGGTCTGCTCGGGACATAGTAACACTCTCACATTCTGCTTTACTCTTCCTCTTGCTCTTCTCTCTCTCTTTCTCTTATCCTCTGACTAGTTTCTCTCCTTCCCTGCTACTCACCACTACACTCCCCCCCCACCTCCTTTTGGCCAGATCAGTGGCCCACTAGGTCCTCCCCACACTTAATACCTGGGCAATCTAAGTGTCACGCCTTTCCATTGCCTATATGGAGGTCACCTAGACCCAATCCGTTGCCTGCTGTTTAGGCTCAGAGGTTATTCTTGGTCTTCGGACTTACACAGATCATAATGGACCTGTCTACCTCCTCGGGCGCAGTTTGTTCCCATAGGGGCGCTGAGGTGGTAGCTGGCCCATCGACCTAATGACCTTCTCAATTTTGCTTGGGAATAGCCTCTTGAGCCACATACAACCCACGCAAATCCAATGACGGCTTGACCCCCCCCCCCCTTCTCCACCATGACATTAGGACCTAGTGATACACTATTTTTGATCTATGATGGTTGATACCTTGGTCACCTGACCTACCTACTTATACGTTTATATATGTTTGAGTTTTTTATGCGAGATTTTTCCTTGTATTTTCATATTGTGAAACTCAATAAAAACCTTTGAAAAAGGAAAAAAAAAAAAAAAAAAGCTGGAGAGTGCAAAAAATGGTGCAGCTGTGCATGCTAGCCAATCAGCTTTTAACCTCAGCTTGTTAAATCAAGCTTTGAAAATAAAACCTTGAAGCTCTGTGCGGAGCTGCACCAAATTTTGCACTTTCAAGCTTTAGTAATTCAACCCCACAATGTCAAAATATGTGAATCAATTTATTCATTTCTAGACATTAGCTACAATTAAAGGATATGTTCACTTTAAAAAAAAATGCACTTTTTTGCAGATAAAAAAATGGGCATCAATTATTTTTTTCTGGCCCTGCAGATCATTGCACCCAAGATCTACCTACAGGTTACAGGTGCAGTTTTAGACTCCTGCAGCCTCTTAGTACAGATGTTTCCCCGTACCTCTGGCATGGGCAGACATTTACTGAAGTCAACGAAGAATGAATAATCTACTCACCAGGATGGTGGAAGACCGCTGTGAATGTATGACACGGCTGTGTGGGTGGAGCCCCACTGTCACAATTGGGGGGTGGGGGGGCACAGGCAGGTGCTTTATTAACCCGTTACACCTTAAAAGGTGTAACGGGTTAATAAAGGGGAACTTATTCTCAAGGCTCCAGGCACACTAGCATTTCAGTTAGTGTTTTATTATGTTTTTTTTACAGTACATGAAAAAAAAAGCTAAAAAAAAAAGCTGTTAGGAATCTTTTAGTAGCGTTTAGACATGTTTAGAAGCTTTTAGGAACGTTTAGCATTTTTTTTCTGCTGGAAGAAAAACGAGGAGCCACCGATGTAAACACGGCGGTTCCCCCGCGCTGGCAAGCAGTATCTAAGAGATCTACTGATCCCTGTCGCTGGGATCAGTTAGATCTCTTATGCCCCTGACAGCCCAGCCCCCTCACAGTTAGAACATGCCCAGGGAACACAGTTAACCCCTAGAGTGCCCTCCCAGGTTAACCCCTTCACTGCCAATGACATTTATACAGTAATCGGTGGATATTTTAATTTCTGATCGCTGTATAAATGTCATTGGTCCCAAAAAAGTGTCAAAAATGTCCGACATGTCCGCTGCAATATCACAGTCCCAATAAAAATCACAGATTGCCTTCATTACCAGTAAAAAAAAAAAATTGTAAAAACGCCAGAAATTAATTCTCATGGTTTGTAAACGCAGCAACTTTTGCGCAAACCAATCCATAAACGCAGATTGCGATTTTTACCAAAAATATGAGGAAGATTATAAATCGGCCAAAACCGATAAATAAATTTGTTTATTTATATATATTTTTTTTGGATTTGTATTTTAGCAAAAAGTAAGAAATATTGTTTTTCTTTTTGCAAAATTGTCGCTCTTTTTTTGTTTATAGTGGTGATCAGAAATTACGCAGAGGTGACCAAATACCACCAAAGAAAGCTCTATTTGTGGGAAAAAAGGATGCAAATTTTGTTTGGGTACAACATTGCACGACCGCGCAATTGTCAGTTAAAGCGACGCAATGCCGAATCACAAAAAGTGCTCTGGTCCTAACATGGGAAATCCTTCCGGGGGTGAAGTGGATAAGCAATGAAAAGGTAAACATGGGTGAAATCAGGGTATAAATAACCGTACATGTGATCAAAACTAAATGAATAAACAGTTCAAGTGAACAAGCTGCACCACACTAGTGAGATATTATCACAAATAAATATGTAAAAACTGTGTTGCGCTATAAACATATAAATAAATAATTCATAAACAAACGTAAAAATAAATTCTTAAACAGTCCATCAAATTCATAAATATCCAGTGCGAATATATAAAAGGTGAAATTTTCATCTGTAATTCTTGCTTCCAAAGTGAGAATCACCACAATACGCGCATGGAAACCACCACCAATAGATGAATGTTCTTAAGAGAAGCTCATGACCACCTATTACGGGGGGGGGGGGGGGGGTCAGGGAAAGCTTTGTATACGCCAAATGTTTTCAAATATCCACGCTCAACAAATGGGAGAAATTATTCCTTTAAACCGATCCTTTACTCCATGCCATCATCAGAAGCCCATGACCACATATTACGGGGGGTCATGGGATCTTTATATATTCCAAGTGTTTTCAAATATCCACGCTCAACAAATGGGAGAAATTATTCCTTTAAATCGATCCTTTACTCCATGCCATCAGCAGTGAGCCCAAAAAAATATAAGTGCCACCATAGTGTGATATCGTCACAACACATTAATTTATTAAAAGTATTGCACTTACATGAAAGAAGCTAAAAACAAGCTTGTGTATAACATCAATTGTGATGCAGGGAGCGGAAACAGCACCTTTACCCAACCATTTCATTGCTAAGAGCCCCACTCATGTCCATAATTGGAAAAATAATTCAAGCAATTAAAATTAACTGGGGTATGGAATAGATAAGGCAACCATTGGGGGTTCAGGAGTGGGGCTAACCATTTTGGTGTGCTGTAACCCCTAGTGTTCAAATCTACAGCTTGTGGAACAATTATTTTAAGAAATAACATTAAGTAATAGAAACAAATCTTAGAACTTACCTATTTTATGTGAAACGTGTGCTGTTGTTTTCTGCACAGATGCTCAGTTCTGGGTTCAACTTGACATAAGCAGTGTATAGGGGACAGGAGGGCAGAGCACAGGAGATGAGGACACAATACAGGGGGGGGGCAGCAGGGCACATTACAGGGGGGCACAGCAGGGCACATTATGGGGCACAATAGGGCACATTACATGGGGGGCAGCAGGGCACATTATGGAGCACACAGCAGAACATTGGGCACATCATGGGGCACACAGCAGAACATGGAGCACATCATGGGGCTCACAGCAGAACCTTGGTCACATCATGGGGTACAGCAGAACATGGGGTACATTGTGGCGTACACAGCAGAACATTGGGCACATCATGGGGCACACAGCAGAACATGGGGAACATCATGAGGCACACAGCAGAACATAGGGCACATCATGGGGCACACAGCAGAACATGGGGCACATCATGGAGCACACAGCAAAACACAGGGCACACATGGGGCTCACAGCAGAACCTTGGGCACATCATGGGGCTCACAGCAGGGCATAGGACACACAGCAGGGCACGGAGCACATCACAGGGCACACAGCAGAACATGAGGCACATCATGGGCTCACAGCAGAACATGGGGCACACCCAGGGGCTCACGTTAGGGCATGGGGCACACCATGGGGCAAGCTGCATAACATGGGGCACACCGCAGGGCTTATCACAAGGTACACAGCAGCGCATGGGGAGCACAGCAGGATACAGGGCACCTTGGGGCATGGGGCACAGCAGGATACAGGGTATGGGGCACAGCAGGGTACAGCAGAGTGAATGGAACATCAGGGTACATGGTACATCTACAGGGTACGGGGCACATCAGGGTACAGGTTACATGGCACATCGGGATTCAGGGCACATGGCACATCAGGGTACATGGCACATCAAGGTACAGGGCACATGGCACACCAGGGTACATGGCACATCAGGGTACATGGCACACCAGGGTACATGGCACATCAGGGTAGCACGGGAAGTGGCTGTAATGAGTCCTCTCACATGTCGCACTGCTCCCCGGCAACCCCTCCTCTCTTCTCCTTCATCCCAGGTGATTTCACAAGCAAATTGGGATGGACGAGAAGAGAGGAGGAGCCGCTAGGGAGCAGCACAACATGAGAGAGGACTTATTACAGCCACTTCCCCTGCTACTCTGCATGCTGTCTAAATCTCGATTTACCCGTCAGGCTTCAGCTGTCTGTGATTGACAAGTAGATCACCGCAGACCTCCTGTGGACTTCGCCGTAGAACATCTGGGACACCCCAGTTGCGAAACACTGCAATAGGCAAATTAGGCGACCACAAGGCCCCTGTGAGCGCGAAGCCTTAGGCAACTTACTAGCACATTATGAAAGACTTACCTTGAAATGTAACCCTCCAGCGGTGCACTATCACTGCTGCAGAGGCCTTCTGCTTCACCCGGTATTCCTTCCGGGTTTGCACGCTGCAGCCACTTGACTGGCCAAGCCAAGATGATGTCACTCCTGGACATGTGTATAGGGGTTTCAGCTGCAGCCCACAGCTCTGAAGGAATGGCACCGAATATCTCCTAAATGGTGCACATTTAGGAGATATTCATTTTACCTACAGGTAAGCTTTATTATAAGCTTACCTGTAGGTAAAAATCAATAAAAAAGCTTTCTACCACAATGCACATTAATGCCTGGCATAAAACGTGTTTATGTATGTGTGCTAATCCACCACAATTGTGTGATTGGGCCCTCACTGTCTGCTTTAAAACTGGTAGTATGTGGTACCTGGTTTATCTCTAATCCTTTTTATAAAAGAATAATATGGAATAATGAGACAATTTTGGACCTGTCTGGACATTTTTGACACTCAGACATTATTGTCAGAATACAGCAAGATTTCACACAGATAGTTGTGACTGTCTGTACAGGTAGCTGTATTCAGACATATACGCAACTCCTATTGTATGTCTGTGAACTGATGTAAGGAAACGCTTTAGTGTATCTACATAGAGTTCATATGTTAAATCATTATACTAGACATGCAGAGCAAAAAAAAAATTTGTTTTGTTTCGTTTAGACTCGTTACTTATATAAATTTGTTTAGTTCGATTTGTTTAATTCGCTTAATTCGTTTTCAGAATTCGTTTCGTTTATACGTTTTCAAATCAATTCAAAACGTTTTTGAATCAATTTCAAAAAGTTTTCGAATTCAAATTGTTTTCAAATTCAAATGAATTTGAATCGTTTTCGAATTCGAACCATTTTCCAATTTCCAAGGAGAATGGGGTGGGGTGGAAAGTGGAGGAATAGAATGGAAAAAGATAAAATAAAATAGAGGGGAATATAACAGAAAATGAAAGAATATAATGTGGTGGTGTGGAACAGAGCTGTTTTACTCTGTTGTATTCTATTTTTTTGTTTTGTTATATTCTTTTCTAGTGTATTTTTTTCTGTTCTATTCCTTTGTTTTCTATTCTATTTTGTTCTCTTTGGAAATTGGAAATCGATTCAAATTCAAGGACTTTTCAAATTCTAATTTGAAAACTATTTGCATTTGAAAAGTATTCGAAAATGATTTGAAAATAATTTGAATTTCATCCAAAAAAATTTTTCGTCATAGAAAAGAGAGGACGGGTCTGATGCTACCTGTAACATACCTCCACCCCTAATTATTTGCAATAAAGGAGAAGAAATAGCCCATGGGACTTTGGGTGAGGTGGGAACGGGGGCCAGAAAAGCAAGTATAGCAGGCTGTATATTGGGCCCAAAGTAGCAGCAGACCAAGGGAGGGCATATTGGGTGTCTTCCACCCGGGTTTAATATAGAAAAGAGAGGACAGGTCTGATGCAATATAGCAAAGAGAGGACAGGTCTGATGGAAATTGGAAAAACATTCAAATTCGAGGACTTTTCAAATTCGAATTTGAAAACTATTAAAATTTGAAAACATTTTGAATTTGAAAACTATTTGAGTTTGAAAAGTATTCGAAAATGATTAAAAAATTATTTGAATTTGAATTTCATCTGAAAATTTTTTTGTTATTTCTAGAGTTGAGCGAACCCGTGGATGTTCGGGTTCGGTGGGTTCCGCCGAACTTCGGAAAAAAGTCCGGGTTCGGTACAGAACTTGACCCGAACTTTACCCCGAACCCCATTGAATTCAATGGGGACCCGAACTTTTCGGCACAAAAATTACTGTAAAAGAGTCCTGGAAAGTGCTAGAAGGTTGCAAAATGATTTTAGAACAATAATCTGTCCCTTACAGCAACAGCAGGAACCTGACCCTATAGAACTAGGAGATGATTTTAGAACAATAATCTGTTCCTCTAAGCAGCAGACTCTACCTATTCCAGTCAGATCTTTCTGTAATGCAGGATGAGATCTGCAATCTGTCCCTAAAAGCAGTAGTAGTAGTAATCTCTACCTATCTATCTATCTGCAATCTGTCCCTCACAGCACCGGCAGCATCCTCTCCCTACACTACCCAGAGAGCATGTGACATGCAGCACTAAGTGACTCCAGCTTATAAAGAGGCTGGGTCACATAATGCACTGGCCAATCACAGCCATGCTATTAGTAAGCATGGCTGTGATGGCTTCTAAGGGCAAACCAGTGAAACGCTTGTTGATTGGCTGCCCTGCAGCTATTCAACATGCGTGATCAAATACCCGAACCCAGAACTCGAACCCAATCTTTTTTTAAATGTCCGGGTTCGGGTCCGGGTCACGGACACCCCAAAGTTCGGTACGAACCCGAACTTAACAGTTCGGGTTCGCTCAACTCTAGTTATTTCGGATTCAATAAAATTCGGTAATATTGTCATTCGGATACATCCAAATTTCCAGAAAATGAAAATTCATCCGAATTTTAATTCAGATCGAAACGAACTGCACATGTCTACATTATACATAATGTTATATGTCACAATTACCTATAAGTAATCTGTATGTCGCTTTCACCTGTCTATCATTGGTGTGTTTATGAATACAGGAAACTAGGAGATAACTGTATAACATGCACTACAGTCAGCAACCCCATTAGAGTATATCTAAATCTTAAAAAAATATATAAAATAAAGAAAAGTACTGCAGCCTCCTGAAAGTAAATGTATGCCATTTAATGAATATTCAGATAAATATAATATATAATATATAAAAGAGATTAGTTTAGTGTAAGTAATATTTCAATATGGGTAAATGTTTTTTTTTTTTTAAACCTAATGGTTTCACTAAATTCCACATATCCCTATATGAGATAGCACGCAGCTCTTTTTGGTTTAGGTTCTTATAGTTTCTCATCTGATTATATCCTAACTTTTTTCTTTAATATCCTTTTATTGATTTTCCAAAATAAATATACAAACACACAAATAAATAAATAGAAAAAGAGAAAGAAAGGGGGAAAGAAGGAAAAAAAAAGGGAAGGCAGACCCCTAAAAAGAGGGCGCAAAATAAGTAAGATAAATAACACTACACATTCAGAATAATATAAGGACATACAATAATTTGAGTTTTATACAACTGTTTGTTCATATAAATGATTTTCTGCTGGGAATAAAAATATATGAAACTAGTTAATCAGCCCATATCAACATACACTATATTACAAAAAGTATTGGGGCACCTGCCTTTACACGCACATGAACTTTAATGTCATCCCAGTCTTAGTCCGTAGGGTTCAATATTGAGTTAGCCCACCCTTTCCAGCTATAACAGCTTCAACTCTTCTGGAAAGGCTGTCCACAAGGTTTAGGAGTGTGTTTATGGGAATGTTTGATCATTCTTCCAGAAGTGCATTTGTGAGGTCAGGCACTGATGTGGATGAGAAGGCCTGGCTTGCAGTGTATATCTCAATGATTAGGACTAAGCAAGTATTAATAAAATTCCAAAAATTATATAATGTCCCTCTAGTTTACATCTGTGGTGAGTGTTGGATCCATGTGGCCCACATTTTATAGAATTTGTCATATTTCCCTTTACATTTATGGACCCAACATTCTTCCTCCATTATCCTATCCACTTCCAACCTCCAGTCTCGCAGGGTGAGAGAAATATAGGTCTTCCAATAACGGGGTATAAGACTCTTAGCTGCATCTAAGAGAAAAGGTAAGACACTATTATATATTTTGATTGGCATTGGTGTATTATGGAATAATATTGGAAGAGGATCTTTACTGACTGGAAAAGGTGAAATTCTATTTATCTACATCATCAATATTTTTGAATTTTGGGGCAATGCCACCATAAATGCATAAACGTTCCCTGCTCTTTACACTCTCTTCAGCAATTTAAGGTAGACCCCTGAGTCATACATGCTTATTTAACTGAAGTTCTATACCATCTAGAGATAAACTTATAACATGGCTCTTGTGTTTTATGCTAATAGATGTAGAATGATTAAGAGTAAAGATTTCTTAACTTATCTCTAAATAGGATTTCTTGATTCAATTCTCTCTCCCACTCTCTACAGAAGGATTGTTCTTCTGGTGTGTATGTCATTGAAAGGCGTTCACATATATTTAATAAGAGATGTCATTCTTCAAATTTTAGCACACATCTTTTCCCAGGTAGTCAAACAGTGTATCAGACATGGAGAGGCCTCTAAAGTCTTCAAAAAGTGTGATGAATGATGATGTCTCCAAAAGTCCATCGGAAAGGAGCCAAATTGCTTTGTAAATCAGAGAGGGAAGGTAAATTGGCTCCCGAAGCTCCCGGAGCTAGCACACCACAACTTCCCAGATAGCAAGAAAATGACTTGCTAAGCTAATCCTAGACTTGCCAGGCTTCACAAGTTTGTTGCACGATTGCAGCAAGTCAGCATTGCATGGCTCCAGATCAACTTTCTTTGCAAACATTCTGCAAGTCTACTGCAAGTTCTGGATCAGTTATGTTGTGCAATAGTCATCCCACCACAGGGAACACTCTGGCTAAATGTTCATGCTGTACACTTGCAGAGCTCTTGCTGTAGACTCACCACTGCAACTTTGCTCTTGCTAGAGACTTGCCACACAAATTTGCTACGAATTGGAAAAGTGTCAACTAGAACTTGTGCTTCAAGTGCTCTGAAAGTGTACAACGTGAAAATGTGCAGTAAGTTAACAAATGTATAATTCAACACTGCCACAAATTTGTGGCAAGTTATCACTGCTGTCTGGGTTGTGTCAGTACGTACCTTGACCCCATGTACCAAAAAGAGGTATCTTCTCCCGGGGAAAATCAGTGAAATCCTCCCAACGGGGCAAGAGGAGACATTGAGGGTGCCAATTTAGCCACCTTATTTACCGCATCCTAAACTTTCAGCGTGGCTGTTGTTAATGGGAATTATATCCTAATTACATGGGCTTTGCAATATTAGTTTGCACTTGTTCCCTGCAAACAGTGTGTGAGTTTTCATTGTCATTTGATTTGTCTTCAGCGATTTGATAACTTACCATTTGTCTTCAGCGATTTGATAACTTACCAGTTGTCTTCAGCGATTTGATAACTTACCATTTGTTTTCAGTGATTTGATAACTTACCAGTTGTCTATGTAATAGATGCCTACTGTGTATGCTTTATTGCAGAGACCTTGTCTCATATTTTTCTTTGACTGAATATGAAGAAATTAGGTGCATTGTCAGCTTTGATGTTGTTACTTTATTCCAGTGGTTCTCAACTCCTGTCCTCGGGACCCACTAACAGGCCAGATTTTAAGTATTACCTTGGGGAGATGCAGACCAGAATACTGCAATCACCGAGCAGCAAATTATATCACCTGTGATGCATTTCAGTTATCCTGCAAACCTGGCCTGTTAGTGGGTCCCGAGGACAGGAGTTGAGAACCACTGCTTTATTCCCATTTCCATACTAATGAAAACTCTTTGGAAATAAAAAATCGTTCTTTGTGTAATTATATATGTACAGCATCTGTACATTGTCCATGGCATCTCCTGGCTCTGCTCCCTGCTCTGCAGTGCAAAGCAGTGATTAGTCTACTGCTCTTTCTCATAAATGCAAGTTGCATGTCTGCTGACTTATTGAAAACTGTTAACTTCTAGGCTGTCCTCCTAATCCAGTTGTTTAGTATTGGCCTTAATCATCAGTGCAGAGCAGGAGTTTTGACTTCTCTGACATACCATTCACACTTGGAAATGGGGCCATTTACGATTATCTGCAGGTGAAAAGCGAATACCTGTGGATAATCAGCCTTGGATGCAGACAGTCTGTGTCCAGATCCCATCACCTACAGGTAATCATTGCATTACCGATTATATGCAAACGGCTGCGAATATCTATGGGTGCTGTCATCCTTCCATTGCTTTGAATGGGGGCTTACTTCCTACAGCTAATCACAGGAAATACTGCTGAGTCTCCTGCGGGTAACTGCAGTTGGTCCCACTCACAAGTGTGAATGGGGCTTAAGCTGGCCATAGACCAGAACCAGCTGAGATTCCAACCATGAATAGGCAAGCTGTATATACCAAAGTTGAGTGATCGATCAACTTGGGAAAACCACCCTGTCAGATTTTACATGCAATTATTTCCAACCACTGTTATAGCTGCTAGTAACAATCACTGTGTTCTCCCAGAAGGGACGGCTTCCCTGCCCCCCCAATGCTTTCAGCCAATGACTGCCACATTGATCTGTATATTCTGATGGGATGGGAGCCCCACCCCCTTCCTGACAGAATACAATAACTCGGCAGGAATGATCCCTGCATCCACACATTGATCTTTTTTTATTCTTTCAATCCGCTGGTTGAACTAAAAAACTGGATGTGTATATCCTGCTTAACTCATTTTGTTAAAAAAAGTAGTTAAATTAAAACACATTCACTGTGATAAAGTCATTTTTTTAAACAATAGCCCCTAATGTAAATCTATTGTTAACCTTGTCAATATGATGACCCACTGGCCAACAATGTTTTCCCTTTGTTAACCCACTCTAGTACAAACAGCACTGACAGTCCTGCTCCCGGCTTGCCCTGCTCCCATCTCTGGTACACGGGGCCATTGACATTTCGTTTGGTTCCCTTGCACCATGACATTACACGACATGCTCAGGCACTGCTTCCCTCAGACCCCCCCCCCCACTGGCGCTGCCCAAAAACACTGTAGCAAGCACTCAGATGGTCTCTGCTGGCTCTGGACCAGAACTACACATGTGCAGTTTAAAGCAGGGTATCACAGCCATATTTTTTACAGGGAAACTTTTCCTGTCACTGACATTTACTGGCAGGAGAAAAGTGCCCGGTAAAAATACTGTTGATTGGCAACACTGGCTGCTGTTAGCTGTCCTATCACACTCCTGAGCCAAAAGGACAGATCCTTGGGCAATTGCTTTATGTAAACAAACCATCAAGGAAACTGTAACTTATCATTGGTAGCACTACCTTGTGGAGCATGAAGTTCCCGCTAAAAAAACAAACCAAAAATGTAAACCAGACCAAATGGAGGGCCGTGAGCATGCAACACCCCTTCCCTGGACCATCCCAGGTCACATGCCTTCATTATTAGAAGGTTGGCTGTCACCATACTGTAGAGGAATCTAGCTAATCCTATGGGCGAAATTAGTATATATGCATGTACAATTTGATATGCTTACATTTTTAAATTCTACTTTTTTATATGTATTGTTTGAATAAAGAATTATTAATATAATATTAATTCTAGTGTTGGTGCGTGAAAAGTCCATCTTCTTTAGTCAATTCCTTAAGCTGTGACAATGCTTCGGCTTCTGAATCAGCTCAACACCATTACCGAGTGCCTATCATCTGCTACAACCATTGCTGTGCATGCCTGCCATAAGCTAGCTAGAAGTGCTGTCAAGCCCCATCTCCTAAACCCATGGTACATTCAGAGTTCCTCCTTAACCCCAACTGGTTCAGTTTGTGGCTCTGCTGTTCCTGAACTGATGTTTAGCCAGATCTTCCAGCTCTGCATCGTCAACCAAAGGTTCTGCTATCAACATCTACAGGCACACGTGTTCCTCCTGTCCCTTGGCACTATATATTCCACTCTCAGTAGTGCCAAGAGAGGCCAACCTTATCATTTCAGTCTCCTATCAGGTACTGTATGTGATACTTACTTTAGGCCAATGTTTCCCAAATCCAGTCCTCAAGTACCCCCAACAGGTCATGTTTTCAGGATTTCCCTCAGATGAAACGGCTGTGGTAATTACTAAGGCAGTGATCAAATCATCTGTGCAAAATAATGGAAAGCCTGAAAACATGACCTATTGGGGGTACTTGAGGACTGGAATTGAGAAACATTGCTTTAGGCCATAAACCACCAAATGTATTGAACATCTAACATTAGCAGTTCTATGTTTTCTTTCTGTCAATCAGGGAAAGAAAGGAAGAAAAACTGTTTTACTTATCTTCACTTACAGTATTTTTATAAACATGAAAGATACAAAATATATTAGTTAAGTGAGTCTGAAGGCTGTTTTCATATCAATATTTTAAAATGAAGAATTTTTCATGATAGATGAAACAAAATCTGGAGATTGTACAATCTTCCTCATTGCCACCAGCACTGCAACCTTCCTTCCCATCACCAGCACCCCACCGCTCCTTCTCTGAATAATCGGATGTAGCCAGCAATGTTGTGGTTCAAGAGATGCATTCCAGTGTTTGAATTCAGGCCTGGTCACAAGGGTGTTAAAATACTTTTCAGGGATCACAGGATCAGAGGCAAGTTGTTAATCAGAAGGGACCTTTCACCATCAGGAAATGCAATAAAAAGGTTGTTACAGCATACATTTAAAGTGCACAGTTCATGGTTCCCTCAATGAACTGTAGCTCCCCATTGCCGGCAGCACTCATGCAGCCCCAGACTATGACAGTCCTCCCACCATGCTTGACTGTTGGCAAGACACACTTGTCTTTGTACTCCTCACCTGTTTGCCGCCACACACGCTTGACACCATCTGAACTAAATAAGTTTATCTTGGTCTCATCAGACCACAGGACATGGTTCCAGTAATCCATGTCCTTAGTCTGCTTGTCTTCAGCAAACTGTTTGCGGGCTTTCTTGTGCATCATCTTTAGAAGACGTTTCCTTCTGGGATGACAGCCATGCAGACCAATTTGATGCAGTGTGCGGCGTATGGTCTGAGCACTGACAGGCTGACCCCCCACCCCTTCAACCTCTGCAGCAATGCTGGCAGCACTCATACATCTATTTCCCAAAGACAACCTCTGGATATGATGCTGAGCATGTGCACTCAACTTCTTTGGTCGACCATGGCGGGGCCTGTTCTCAGGGGAACCTGTCCTGTAAACCACTGTATGATCTTGGCCACCATGCTGCAGTTCAGTTTTAGGGTCTTCGAAATCTTCTTATAGCCTAGGTCATTTTTATGTAGAGCAACAATTCTTTTTTCAGATCCTCAGAGAGTTCTTTGCCATGAGGTATCATGTTGAACTTCCAGTGACCAGCATGAGAGTGAGAGTGATAA